>CAUYRH010101902.1:0-15805 GCA_963574655.1 Perodicticus potto | reverse complement strand
GCTCACAGCAACCTCCAATTCCTGGGCTCAAGCGAGTCTCCTGCCTCCGCCTCCCAAGTAGCTGGGACTACAGGCGCCCGCCACAACGCCCCGCCATTTTTTGGTTGCAGGGTCATTGTTTGGGGGACCCGGGCTGGATTCGAACCCGCCAGCTCAGGTACACGTGGCTGGCGCCTTGAAATGTTTATATTCTGAGGGCCTATTTAATCTGTTCTTATCTGTAATTTTGTGCATTGCCCTTTCGCTTTCCTTTATTTTGCTGATTCCTTTTCTTCTTTTCATACATCAGCACTTGGATTCATTTATCATGCTTCTCTTTTAATAATCGCAATTTTAAAATGTAAATTTTGGGGGTACTTTTGTGATTCCTTTTCTGCCTATCCAATTGAATACTTGTGAAGTATATTATTTAGTTATGTAACAATTTCAGACTCTATATTTTCCTCCAAACACATTTTTATTGTACATCATAAACGTGTTAGTACAAACATTAGCTGCAAAATATTTTGTTTTTCTACCTTTGTTTTTGTTTTAGACATAAGTACTGTTTAAAATATATAACTCCTTCTGTTGAAATTTTATGTTATTGAGTATCATTAGTTTTCACTTTTGTCAATGGTTTATAGTATAGTTATAGCTTTGTCAAAAAAGATCTGCATTTTTTTTCTCTTATTTCCAATTTATTGAGGATTTTGTTCGAAGGTAATACCCTTAAATTTTGTAAAAATTCTACAGTTTTTTAAAAAAATAAACTCTACTCTCTGTTTTCAAGGACTAAAGTCTGATATATACCTAATAGACCAAATTTATTAATTATGTTTTTCAAATTCTTTAATACCTTATCATTATCATCTTGATTGAAGTGAACTCTATAAAATTAGATTAAAACCACAATTGGGGAGTGGAACTTTAAGATAAAAAAATTATGTAGCAGGTAGTGCTAAGTTTTTTTTAATTAAAAGGGGGAACAACTTAAATGTGTCTTCAGATCATGTGTCTTCTGAAATACGACCTCTATGAGGGCCTGCCTTGTATCTGTGTGTCTCAGAGGTCTTGCTGGTATATTTTGAATTAGCATGTTTCTCTGGTTCCTAGCTGCTTTGTCAAGGACAAACCCAGAAATAGTCATCTCAGTAAAAATCTACAGGTTAGTAATCAATGTTTCTCAGTGCAAAGAAGAAAGAGCCAGGCCAGCCGCTTTTCCTAAGGACCTTGATGTTCTCTGCTAGAGGCAGGCCTGGCTAAGCATGGCCAGTTCTGTACAAGTTTTCCTGGGGACAATCTGATCATTACCATCCTATCAAAAAACCTATTACTCTCAGCTTCTGAAGCATGCCCTTGCTCTAAAATCCCCATGAAGAAAAAGTCATTCAAATGTAGGCTTAACACTTTCCCTCTAGTATTTATTTTTTATTTTTATTTGTAGAACATAGTTAACTTGGATAAACATAGATCATAAGAGTGAGATTTAAACACAGAGTCACATTAAAGTACCATGATTCCTGTCACTGAAAACTGTTTTCCAGCTGTATGATGGAAACACGGTGGTCACACAGATAGCTCATTCCCACCCACAACCGCTCCACTTTCTCTCTGGGTCCTTTTGTGTGTACGTGTGTCTCAAATCTTTTCGGACATACCAGCGTGCTTTCTCTTTGATAGAAGATCAAAAAGTGGAGCTGAGAAATGTGGCTTGGATCCGGGAAAGGCAGATGTGTGGGAGTGAGCCAAACATCAAGAAGACATTTCTTCTGGGGGTAAGACGAAGACGTTTTCTCCTTTGATGAAGGCCCAATTCTAGATATTTGTTTTAATAAAAAATAAATTTGTGTTATTATGGCCAGAAGAGGTGCCTACAGCTCAGATGATTCATTTCTTCCGAATAGCATAGAAACACACTGATTTCTGCATGGCGATCTTTTCCCATCTCACTTCTGCCACCTATCGAGCTGGACTCCTGTGTGGCTTTGCTAGAATGTGGTACATCAAGCTTAAAGTTCTGGATGCTGCTATGGGCAATATATCTCAGTATGCAGTCCTCAACCACCTGTACTTGAAGCTCTAGTATCCATATCTGTATTAAATCAAAATTTCAGGAGTCCTTGGCTCACGAAATAGTATTTTTAACAAACCACCCTGATGATTGTTAGACATATGGAAATTTCACAGTCTCTAGAGATTGTCTTACCAAGTATCTCCTGATTTATAGGCGATGACACTGTTACATACAAAGTTAATTAATGTGTTTCAAAGAATGATGTCACTTGTGCCTTAATAAGGATGCTTACATAATAGTAACTGGTAGCCATAAACCTAAAACTCACTAATTGCATTTCAAGGAATTGAATTCCATCAATACACTATTACTAAATCTCTTGTGCTTGATGGAACCTCTTAAGGCAAGGTTTTGACAGGGCTCTAGCCAACCCTGGTTATATTCTTGGCACTTAAAATACAAACATTTCAAGATTCCTGCCCATGATATGTATTCTATTTATGTTAGACTTGAAACTATTGCCCCTTTCTAAAATTACATGTGAAATATTATTCCTATGCACTTTTTCTAAGGTCTACGAATTGGTCCAAGGACAGAATAAAAACCGATCAGTTGCCCCTCGAAGTGTATGGAGCCATTCCCGCCCCCTGGAATATCTTGGGATGTAGAAGTGCAGAGTAAGATTTCTCTGGCCTGTCTGTCAACTAGGAAGGCAGCGGTAAGCATTTCTGTACTCTCTGTCATGACTCAGATAAAGGTCGAGCTCTTCTCTCTGTTAAACTTAGTTGCCTCTCCGAATCTGGGATTTAAAGAATACAAGAGTTTTAACACAAGAGAATTTATTCATAGGAAAAAGACAAAAAACCTAGAGTCACAGCCTCTTATCTTAGAGTCACTGCAACTGAGAAGAGCCTTTGTATCCTGAATGATAGTGAAGTGCCCACATTTATACAGAATATGGTTGAGTGAAGCCCGCCTGCACTGGGCCCCGTTATAAGGCAAGCTGGCAAAGATATCTACATGTTCCTTGCCGCCTTCTTTCTTTCTTTCTTTCTTTCTTTTTTTTTTTTTTTTTGAGAAAGAGCCTCAAGCTGTCACCCTGGATAGAGTGCCGTGGCATCACAGCTCACTGCAACCTCCAGTTCCTGGGCTCAAGTGAGTCTCCTGCCTCCGCCTCCCAAGTAGCTGGGACTACAGATGCCCACCACAACGCCCGGCCATTTTTTGGTTGCAGCCGTCATTGTTGTTTGGCGGGCCAGGGCTGGATTCAAACCCGCCAGCTCAGGTGTACATGGCTGGCGCCTTAGCCCGTTGAGCCACAGGCGCCGAGCCGCCACCTTATTTCTTATTTGCAACAAGTCAGCCCTGGAGGTGGAAGAAAGCCTGGTAGTGGTGGTGGTTTCTACAGTAGGTTGCATAATGGACACTCAAAAATATCAAGTCCTTATCCCTGGAATTTGTAAGATATTTTATTTGAAGAAAGGGTCTTTGCAGATGTTATTAAGAATTTTGAGAAAAAAGTGATTACTCTGCATTACCTGGAGGGGTCCTGAATGTCAGTCATCACAAGTATCCTGACAGGACAGAGGCGGGGGGAAGAGCACAGACCCCCGGAGAAGGGAAAGTGAGGGCGAGGCACAAACTGGGGGCTGCAGACGCTGGGGCAGCCACCAGCAGGTGGAACAAGCAGGCGGAGGTTCTGCCCCAGACCTTCTGGGGACAGTATTTCTCTGCTGAGTTTTGGACTTCTGGCCTCCAGAATTGTTAGAAAATAAATTCCTATTGTTTTAAGCCAAAAAATCTGTGGTAGTTTATTACCACAACCTCAGCAAATGATCACCTCCTATCACGTGTGTGCTCTCTAGGTAAGCTGGTGAGATCGGTTTTCAGGTTTCCTTCACAAGTCCATGTATCTTTGCAACACGGCTTCTGCACATCTCTGTGCCTTGAAACATGAAAGAAACAGACTGTCTCCATGAGCTTCTGTTTTCTACTTTTCAGCAACTTCTGAGATTTGTTCTTTTATCACCTAGCCAGGCATTTTGGTGGGTACCTGTAGTCCCAGCAACTCGGGAAGCTGAGACAAAAGAACCACTTGAGCCTAAGAGTTTGAGGCTGCTGTGAGCTAGGACACCACAGCACTCTACCCAGGGTGACAGAGTGAGAGTCTGTCTCCAAAAAAAAAAAAAAAAATAATAATAATAAAGGAAAGAAAGAAAAAACTCTTTCATCATTTTGTTAGCATATGCTTGAATAACGCAAACAAATTTTACAAAAGGATTATGTAGTGCTTAATCAAAATCAGTAGGATTTAAAAATAAAGCAGGAATAAAACATTTTCTTCTTTTTTCTTTGGAG
This sequence comes from Perodicticus potto, assembly GCA_963574655.1. Taxonomy (NCBI): domain Eukaryota; kingdom Metazoa; phylum Chordata; class Mammalia; order Primates; family Lorisidae; genus Perodicticus; species Perodicticus potto. Next base: position 11,451 of record CAUYRH010101902.1, on the reverse strand, counting down.
GCAGAGTCTCACTATACCACCCTCGGTAGAGTGCTGTGGCATCACAGCTCACAGCAACCTCAAACTCTTGGGCTTAAGCAATTCTCTTGCCATAGCCTCCCAAGTAGCTGGGAGTATAGGCGTCTACCATAATGCCTGGCTATAATAAAATATTTTTAAAAGCCAAACGGTGAGTTTAAAAAATTCTTTTTGGGCTTGTGTGTGCCACTACTTCCCTTCAAAAAGTTAGTGGGCTAAAAATTGTGGTATAAAATGACAAACTTAACATAATTTATACGTGTGTGCTAGATTACATATGGCCACAATTTATTTGCAGTTCCTGTCATCAAGAGGTGGAATCTATTCCCAATCCTTTGGGCTAGCCTGTGATTTGCTTTGAACGAAAGAATATGCCATTAAAATATATATATATATATATGTGTGTGTGTGTGTGTGTGTGTGTGTGTGTGTGTGTATACATATATATATATATATGTTCTGTAATTTGAACCACACAAGACCTTACAAACTCTTCTGTGCTCTCTTGGAACACTTCCCTGAGAATAGTATACAAGGAGGCTTGGAGAATGAGGGTTCCTGTAGAAAAGAAGAGAGCAGCCTCCCTCCAGAGCCAATGGAGCGACATGAACAAGTTCATTGTGTATCTTCGAGTCCACTGGACTTTTCCTATAATGCAACCACATAAAAGAGCCTCAGTGAAACCAGCAACAGAAGCATCTGATTGTCTCACACAATTATAAGAATAAATCATGTAATCCTGGACTAGTTTGTAATGCAGCAAAAGATAGTTGGTCTGATGTTTGAGGAGTGCTTTCCTTCACAGAGACTTCCCTGAAGGAACTGCCTTCACAGTCTTCCAGAAACCAGACCCTCTATGCAGCCTGGTTCCACACACCCTGCTTCTCACTTCTTACATAGAGTTTCTCTTCCCAGTACCTCACTCAGCATGTGACTACACTGGAAGTGGGTGGAAAGCAGTCATTATGTTAAAATGAAGTCTGAGGGTGAGCCTCAATTCTATGTGACTAGTGTCCTTATTAGTTAAGGAAATTTGAACACACATATGTACAGAGTGGAGATGATGTAAAGACACAGGGAGAGGACGGCCAGACGGCCATCTACAAGCAAGGACGAGAAGCCTGGAGCACATCCTTGCCTCTCAGCCCTCAGAAGAAACTCCCTCTCTGACACATCCACCTCATTCGTCTCACCTGCACACTGGGAGAAATCAGGTTTCTGTTGTTAAGGCACCGATTCAATTCGGGGATCTTTTTACAGTCGCTCTAACACATAATAAATGCCCCCACCTGTCCCCCACCCTGATGCACACACGCATACAACTTTCGTTGCTCCTTTAACAAATATTTTAAAGTACTAAAGTAAAACTGGTGTTGCTGAACTTGAACATCCCCATTTTTAATAGACTTGGCTTACTCTCAAAGAGTGCAGATTTGCTTCGCTTAAGACAATCGAAATAAGATGCAAGAGACTCTAGAAGCAATTTCCAGGCAAAGAGCTCCCTAAATATTTTGAACAATGACAACATAATTAGAAAATATATCACTTCCTTTGTTTAGTACATTGAACAAAGAAAGAAAACCTAATTCTTTTTTCTAACAAAGGTCATCGTTCTTTTATAGTCATCTTTTAAAGCATTCACCTTATTTCTCATTTGCATGGTACATGTTTTGGGGATGGCTCTGGTCTATATAAATGTCTGCATTAACCAGAGAAATAATATGCTCTTGGAGTTAAACAAATGCTGTGTGACAGCAATGTCTCAGACGTGTTTTATGTACTCTGTTTAATCTAAAACAGCTCCTTCCTAACGATGCACCTCCACCATCCTTTGTTCACCTTGTGTCATATTAAGAAAGTAGGAAAAGAACTTCAATAGTGAGGAAGATAATGAAAAAAAAGACACGAAAAAGAATTTTATTATCTGAATTGATGAGAAAGGGAAGGGTGCCAGTTAGACAAAAACCTTAATAAAGGAAGAATTAATTCCTGCCTTCTCAGGTGGTTTCTAACTCATTGTTTCCCCTGATGCCTCTCACAAGATACATAAGTAAATGAAAGAGTTGGGGCTCCACACTTAATAATGGATGTTTGTGAAAACAGAGAGACACCGTTCCCTGCCGCTTCTCTCCCCAATTAAATCTCAGGGACATTATGATTCCATTTTAGTATGTATCTACAGTGATGACAGTTACAATATGAAAGATTGATGCCAGAGAATCCAAAAATGTGATTTTTCTCTAGTTTTCCAGCTGGTAGAATATTAGTTAATACAGTCAGTGTATATCCCCTTTCCCTTGAATGTAGCTGGGGCTTATCTGTAAGAATCAGAGCCATTCCTAACTATGACAACAGCCAGCAAGGCTCAAAGAATATGAACTCGGAGAAGAATTATAATAGTAATTCTTTGGCCTACTCAGCCAAACACAAATCAACAAGTCTTTGTCTAAGTTAGAAGTGTCTTTCTCTAAATGCCCAGGTTAATATCTAATTGTCTCTATATGGGAGAAAATGGCAAGGTTGTCATGACAACTGGGTGGAAAGTTTAGCTAGAATAATGTTTTCCTTTAAAAGAATGAAGCAATTTCAAGCTCTTTAGTGCTATCTGGAATTATAAAAATTGCTTTATACCTCCATTTATAGATTGCAGGAGGTGATTGATCTTTTTTCAAACTGGTTTAAAAATCCCTTAACATCATTTTTGAATCAGTGTTTTATATATTTTTTTCTTTTCTTTTCACTTATTTTTTTTTTAAAGAGTGGAATTCTCCACTCATGAATGAAGCAAATGTTCCCCCTTTTTCTTTAGTTCACTGGACCTGTAGCACCTGATTAAAATTTAGCTACAATTCCTTTGATGAGTGTATTGTAAAACTATCTGGGAAATAAATCTCTGGTTAGTAAATGAGAAGAAAGAGGACTTTTGCTTTTCTCCTTTGCAAGATAGAAAATGAGATGAGTATCTTAAAATTTCCACATGGATGCCCACTAACAAGACAGAGAAGCTCTGATCTTTGGAAAGAAACACACACTTCTCTTTTTAATCTCCCCCTCTCTTAAATAAACTGAACTCTTTTAGTTAAAGTTACTCACAATTGTATAGTTATTTCCACAGTGTTGCCTCTTGTGATTGTTTTTTTTTTTCCTTTCTGGACACTTGGTAGGCCAAGTACTTCAGATAAAGCAACTGACATGTACAGAACCTTAACGGTGCTTAGGGGTAGGCTGAGGGGAGGGCTGATGTTTAGGGTAGGTGTCTCCGGAAATACTGAACTTAAAGTGACAGGAAATTTTTGTGCAAAAATTTGCCAAAGATTTTGGTATCATACTATGTATCTTTCTTATTTAAAGAGTGAACAGAAAACTGCTTAACAAATGGATAAAATATAGCCACCATGAAATCAGCTGGCATTTCAAACTATCCCAAGCTAGAGCAGGTGTTGAGCCTGGGGCCAGGGCCCCCAGTAGTAAAGGATAGAAAAGGGTGTCTGGAGAAACAGCGGAGTTCTCTCAACAGGGAATTAGTGCAGATCTCAGCGTGGGAATCAGTACAAGGAGGTCCAGAATGGTGTCCTCAGGGGCATTTGAGGTAATGCAACTACTTAAAAGGACAGTAAGATTTGGGGAAGAGAAAAGAGAGAGAAAGTACTGATAAAGTTGATTTCAAGGAGCTGGCCACCAAAATGAGTTTTGAGGGTAGTGTACCCTACTCTTTGGATAGAAACTAGTAAGACCCTGTCAAGGCCCAAGTTCTAAAATGACTGAGTTTTCTTGTGTTTATATTCACTCAAAACCAGACATCTAGAAGACATTCTGATTTCTACATTTTTTCCTCATTCAGTACTTTAACAAGGCCTGTTCGTGCTACCTACAGGGAAAACATTGTTTGCCAGCCTTTTCACCATCTTTGTTGACCAGGGCTCTTAAACAGCAACCCTGAATCCATCTTTTCTTCTCACCCACCCACCCTCCACATACAGTCAGAATAATATCTTTAAAGCATAATCCATGTCACTTAATTCCTCTATTTAAATACTGTCAGTGGCTTCCCAATGCCCTTAGAATATAAGCCAAAGTCTAAGAAGCCTCGTGGGAGCTTTTCCCTTTATAAATTTCCAACTTTATTCTTAACCATGTTCCCCTTGTTCACTATGCTGGTAACTCCTCTCTCTTCCTTTGTGTCCAACTAACTAGGATGTTGCTGAGCCAGCAAAAAAACACCCAGAATGGATAGGTTGGGTGTAAGGCAGAACTTGGTTTCACTTTGAATGCATTTTCATTCACCCCATTACTGCCATCCCTGTTTTGACTCTGGAATTATTCTGGCAGTGCTATACCAATATATAAGCCTGTGAAGAGATATGAATCCTGGGAGGTGTCCTCATAGTTGGAATCCATTTACAGATAATCAGTGGCCCAACCTGGTCCCTTATATGCTCTTTTGAATTTGGCACTAGAATCTTGGCAGTGCCAGCCACTAACTCAAGTAAGGTGAAAGACTCCCACTCAGAATGTGTGGACCACAAATGAAAGCAGCAGAGATCAAGGGAAGGAACACAATACCCAGAGGAATCAAGAAAGGGAAGCAAACATCTCCCCACTCCACCTGGGGCTGATGACAAAAGCCAGGAGGGCCCCTTTCCCCGCAGGCTCCATCCCTTTGAAGAAACTTAAGTACACAGCAGAGCAATTAGAAGAAGCACGTGGAGAGCATTGCCAAGTGCCCCCCTCACTACCTTAATCAAAATATTTCCCTTTTACGAGGAGCTCATTTAGAAGAGACGTAATGAGCTGGTGTCACCTCGATTCTCCAGGGTTAGAGCCGTGTCATGTGAGCCCGCCAGCGCTTCATGCTCCAGTTTCAGCCTCCTCTTTCCTCATTGCCTAGAGTAGACAAGGCTGTCACTTAGAAGATGAAATATATTTGCAAATTAATTAACTTTGTCCAGCAACTGGAGAATTAGATTTCTGTTAAAGGTTCTGTCTGAGTGATGGATTCTCAAGACATTGAAGGAATTAAATACCACATTTTTTTTTCTTTTTACTTCTGGATCATATGGCTATCTTTGTTCCACTGCCTTCATCTTTCTCTTATTTATTGCCGCATTTCACCTACAAAGCCAGTGGAATTTGCTTTGGTAGATGATGACACTTGTGAGAATTTGTAATCTCTATAAACTCCTTATCAATTCATTACAAAACCAAGAAGCTAACAGACATTAGGCTGAAGAAGAGTAGAAGGCAGCTGCATGGGAGCAGCACTTTGTAAAGATTTTCTTTCCTTGACTGGCTCTTTGTTCTGATTTTGAAATGCACACAGAGCAGTCCAGAGGAATGCGAAATGAAGACAAGGGTTTACAGAATCACGAATATGCAATGTAAGACCATTAAGGGATTTTTGCAATTAAAAATCTTGGGCAGGGATAAAGCATTTTTCACTCTCTCCTGACCAGTAAAAAAGCACAACTGTACACTATGTTGGATGTGTTTATTTGTGTTCATTTTGGATTTAAACCAAGATGTACAAAGCACAGTTTTAATGATACTGGCATGTGCAATTTTAGGGGATTATTGTCTGAATGAAGAGAGGTTTTAGTGAAAGTATTTCAAGGATACATTTACTCAGATTATGGTTAAAAATAAGTTCTCAAAACATAATCCTTTTCTTCCTCTCTCTTCTTGTTAAAAATATATATAGAATACACTAAAGAATCATAACTATGCCTATTATCTTAAATTATTAATAACTTATTCCTGGAAAATGAACAAGTAAGCAAAATATAATGGAGAGAATGAATTCTAAATGGTGGTTTGTGCATGGGACTCATTTATGAACTTATAACACACAATTATCAGACAGCCAGGGCAAAGAAGAGACCCTGATAGCTGAAATCTTTTACATATGTGTGTGTATATGTGTTAATTTTAATTTAACTTTTTGAGGAGAAGAATGAAATATATATAAACAAAGAATCATGCAATCAAACAACCTGCTACTAGAATTAAGATAGAAATTGAATTTGAGTCTTCGGCAGATCAGCAGCATACCCCTGGTCTAAGCCCCGGTGGATAACAATTCTTTTTTTCTATTCCTATAAAGTCTTTCTCAAACTTAAGGGACATCTGGTTGTTGAATCATTAGGTGAACCTCTTGGTATTATGTTAGTCTATTATTTTAGGAAAATGTTTAAACAGTACCAAGGGTTATCTACTTTTTAATGATTGCCCCAAACAGAACTTAGGTAAATCTTACAGCCTCTCCTGAGCTGAATAAAATGAGGCCACCCTAAGACAGGAGAGCTTTAAAATCACAGAGAATGGTTTTGCAGAACAGTGTTGGTCTGCGTATCTGTGGAGAGGTGCATGGATGGCAGGAGAGATGTGCTGCTAAAAATACGCCCTCTGGGAGGAAGTGTGACACTCGTATTCATAAGTTAGACATTTACTACCATTGTTTACATTAAAATCTTTTCTTTTTTTTATGAATTTGATTCTTACAGTATTTCCATTTAGCAAAATGGTATTTTGCCTTGTGAAAAGCACTCTGAAATTTACCAGCTTGGTATTTCAAACATTTTTCTTTATTAAATGAATATATGCTATTTCGCTTAAGTAGTCTGTTCTACTTCAGCATTCCAACGTGGCAGGTAAGCCTTGAATTTTATTTCGTTATCATCTGATAGGATGCAAATATAAGGCTTTGTAAATGTTTCTTCCTATGTGTGTTCTCATTGGTAAGCAAATTTGCTCACTCTCTACCATGACAGGTAAGCTGAGGTTAAGTGTCCCTGGGAAATGGGAACATAATTAGGGGACGTTTCTTCCAGAGAGGAAATGGAAATGGAGAAATGGCCCTTTAAGCTGATGAACTTGGGAAGGGGAAGGACAGGTTGGCAGATGGGAGAGGTGGCTTCTGACGTTTAGGTGTTAGAAAGATTGGAGAGAGATCTTGATTCATTAGAGATTTTGTCCCTGTCCCCTATTTACTTGCCTGGAAAGATCTGTGCCGTGAGGCCCTGATCCAATTCAGGGAGGCAGGTAGAAATGGACTAGAGAGATGATCCTGCAACTGAGCTCTGAACCTCGCTCTAGCATGGGGCATACAAGAGATCCAGATGTGTCTGTGGGTTGTGCTGAAGTGACATGGGGGTGCTGAGAGGCTGGATCGATTACCCAGAGACTCGGGCTTGGAACAAAGGGAAGCTGGCTAGGACACATCACCCATGCCATGCAGGCCTGGAGTCCTTCTGCGCTGGTCAGTCCAGAGCCCAGAATGGATGAGGCACCTGCTGCTGAAATGAGCCCCATGCCTGGCTTTCAGTCCCCAGTCCAAGTTCTTCATCTACTGCAGTTCTGTGAGCTCATAGTAAAATTTCCCTGCCTCCTGTCTTGGAGCCAGACACCAACATCAAGCAGCAACAGGAGAAGGTGGGGTAAACTGTGAAAGGCAGTATTTATCTAACAGATAATCTAGTCATCCAATCTACACTAGATAGACTAGGGGAGACAAGCAGATCATTAATGATTTAAGAATGCCCTCTCCACTCCACTCTTACCTCAGTTTACTAAACAAATAGAAGACTGGGAGAAATAGAACAATGGGAGAAAATTAATGCCATTTCTTATTGTCATCTTAGTAATAGTGTGTAAATTCCCAAACCAAGTCAACACAATGGCACTACTATATAAACACATACTATACTCTCTACTAATACTTTTTTCTTCAAGTTCCTCTAACAGAACCCACCTCCCTGTATGTTTTGAGAAGGCTGTCACCATTCCTTCATCACAATTCAGCAAAACACCATCTGTCAAGCATCATGTTCAGATATCAATAAGCAGAAAGAACCTTCTCTCACTCTCCCTCCCTTCTCTTCTTTTCTGGATGACAGGAAGGCGAAGAGCCACCTGCACACATTGGATTTGAAATTGAAAGTGTCTTCGGTTTCCTCCTAAAAATTAATTATCTCTCAGGACCCACATCATCTTCTCATATGGGCTGTTATCAAGTTTTCCTCCTCCTCTTCTTTTTTCCTAGTCTTGATTTTTGTGTCTTCTCCCTGCCCCCCCAACTCAAAGCATAAACTTTAACGACGAAATTTCATGCTCAGCCAACTTCTTTATGGCCACTTAAGAAGCATCAGTGAGGTTATATCCCTGCTCTTGGGAGCAGTGCTGCCAGTTGCTCATTATGGTGTGGGCAGCTGAGAGGGAAAAGTGGTCAAGCGCTGGGAGGTAGGCCCTTTCCACCCTTAGCATTCCATGGAGTATGTGAGATTCTATCCCTGTGTCCGAAAGGAAGAGACAGTCACTTCCAAGCTTCAATTTAGGAGCCTACAGCTCATTCATTCATTCATTCATGCATGGATTCAATTCAAACCTTGCTTTGCCATATAATTAATTGTTTATTCCCTCTGCTCCTTTTTTAAGATGACTTAGTTTCAACATATCGACATTTTGAACACAGTGCTTCCTTTCCTGCATCTTATTTTACAAAACGTCTCCTATCCAAAACTTACTTCACTCTCTGATTTTTTAAACATTAGTGTACCTCTTTTCGTTTTCAACTTAGTTTTTGAAAAGAGTGTATGTAATAACCCTCCCATTCAGGGGAATAAATGAGTGTGTCTCACACTCTAGTGGCATTTCACTACAGAAACTGATTTTATATCACAAATTCACATATTTGGATTCATCAAACCCTGGAAGTTGCAGTGTAGAAACATGCTAATTGCATTATGCTGCTAGCATTGTAGTTTAAGGAGCAAACATACTGGGATGTATTTCACTAAGGGAGGCATGATCTTGTTTTATTATTATTATTATTATTATTATTAAATCATAGCTGTGTACATTAATGCAATTGAGAGGAATGATTTTTTTTTTTTTTTTTGAGACAGAGCCTCAAGCTGTCATCCTGGGTAGAGTGCTGTGGCATCACAGCTCACAGCAACCTCCAACTCCTGTGCTCAAGCGAGTCTCCTGCCTCTGCCTCCCAAGTAGCTGGGACTAAAGGCAGCCACCACAACGCGTGGCCATTTTTTGGTTGCAGCCATCATTGTTGTTTGGCAGGCCCAGGCTGGATTCGAACCTGCCAGCTCAGGTGTACATGGCTGGCGCCTTAGTCCATTGACCCACAGGTGCCTAGCCGAGAGGCATGATCTTTAACAAGTCATTGAACCCGTTTGAGCCCTAGAGCCCTCTGGATAACGGACAGGGCTTTTTGCAAAGAGCTTCTTTACAGGAATATTGTAAGGGTTAAATGAAATAGGGTGTACACTCTCTGAAACAACAAGAGCAAAACAACACAAAGGAGCAAAAAACCCAACAAAGTCTAGCAAAGCAGAATTCTTTATTCTTTTGACCACTTCATCCATAAGAAAAATCAAGAAACCACAAAGACCGAATAACAACTTTCAAAAATATGACAACTATTTCCTTTGAGTAGTATTAAACCATGAAGATATTTTTCAGATTTTGATTTTGCCTATAATCAGACCTGGCTTCATCATTTTAGTCATGAGGTCTGAACTAGATTTCCTTATTGACAAAAAGTAATTAAAGATATGATAAGAAGTAAAGAGTTATAAACTAAGTATATTTTATGTACTCTGAAAGGGTCATGTGATAACTTGCAAAGTTCTCTCTTTTTCCCTGATTCTCTGTCTCTTTTGATACAGGAGGAAACCAATAAAACAAATAGAATTAATCAATTTGGAATTAAGTATCCCTTGCTTCAGGCCCTGCTTTTAAAGATAAGTGCAGAAACAGCATAAGGTAAGGTTTCTGTTCTTAATGAATCTATACTACTACTCTACTCTGTTAAAAATTACAAAGCAGTTTAATCTTAACAATTGTATGTTCTCTTAATAACCTAATAAATCCTTCAGTCTAGAATGAGATTGAAGAATGAGATCCATAATTCATTCTTCAGCTAGCTCTTCATAAGTGAATTTATTTCTTCCTTTTCCCTGTTCTGAATGAAAATTTTCTTACATGAACATTTCCAGTATCTACCTTTAATTCAACCACCATTAATTCTACCACCTCTAATTCTACCTACCCTTTTTGTAGAATGGACTGAAAATTCCTACGTTGAAGCCTAAATCCTCAATGTGACATCATTTGGAGGGAGGATCTTTGAAAGGTAATTAGGGCATGAGCCCTCCTTATGAGGACATGAAGAGGCCAGCACTGTCTCTCACCACCTTATGAAGATACTCTGAGAAGACGCCCATCTACCAATCAGGACGAGAGCCCTTACCAGAACCCGACCTGCTACAACTCAATTTCAGACTTCTAGCCTCCAGAAGCATGAGAAGTAAGTGTTTGTTTTTTAAGTGCCCAAGTCTATACTATTCTGTTATAGCAGACTGAATTGACTAAGACGTTGGCTGTACATTTAAATGTTTTATTGTGAGACTGATGGGTGAAAGTATTGATTCTTCACAGAAGAAAAGTGGGAATTAAGAAGCTAGGAGTTTATCAGGCAGGGAAAGCTCAATAATCAAGGTGGGGCTCGAATTGGGCTTGGAGTAACATCCAGCATTTAAATAATTAAAGCTTCATCCAATACAGGGAAGAGTGCAGGAGGAAACTATCAAACAAGACTTAGAGGCAGAAATGAGGCTGAGAGCGCACACAGGAGCTAATTGCAGAGGCCAGCACTTCTGTTAGGACTGAGAACCGGCTCTGATAATGGTAAAGACAGTGGCATGTTCACAAAATTCCACTTGGCCCACATACCCTCTCCCTAAGCAAGAGTGCAGGGGAATATTCCACATTTTTGGAAGTCCAGAAATGCTCATGGAGAAATTTTCTGCTCTGTGGAGTAATTTCACATAATGCCACCAGGGATCTGTAGCAGCCCTGTATTTTTGCACACCAAGAGACAATTAGGTTTCATGTCTGGGCCTATGTTCTCAATCAGGTTAGACAGTAATGAGTCACAGGTGTGATTGTGGTGGGCCAGGAAATCCATGTTTTTCAAAATTCCTGAGAAAAGAGGAGGAGTAAGTCGCATCTTCTAAAGCAGTCCTCAAGCACAAAACAGTGCTAGAACTCAGAATGGTAATGAATTTTCCATAGCAGTGGTGAGCAGCTCTTTGAGAAATTCAGCAAGATTTCAGTGTCCAAGAAAATGTATGCATTTTTCAATTCAGAGTAAAACAATATGCTTACTGATCCATAGAACAAAGAGAATATCTCAAAAAAAATCAAAGTAAGAATTGCATTATTTTATTTTATTTTATTTTATTATTAAATCATAGCTGCGTACCTTAGTGCAATCAAGGGGTACAATGTGCTGGTTTCATATACAATCTGAAATATTTTCATCAAACTGGTTAACATAGCCTTCATGGCATTTTCTTAGTTATTGTGTTAAGACCTGTATATTCTGCATTCAGTAAGTTTCACCTGTACCCTTCTAAG
>CAUYRH010101897.1:0-15957 GCA_963574655.1 Perodicticus potto | reverse complement strand
GCCCCACTCACTCCTTCCCTCTCTCTGCTCTCCCGACCCTCACCATGTCATTAATTGTCCTCATATCAAAATTGAGTACATAGGATTCATGCTTCTCCATTCTTGTGATGCTTTACTAAGAATAATGTGTTCCACTTCCATTCAAGTTAATACAAAGGATGTAAAGTCTCCATCTTTTTTAATGGCTGAATAGTATTCCATGGTATACATACACCACAGCTTGTTAATCCATTCCTGGGTTGGTGGGCATTTAGGCTGCTTCCACATTTTGGTAATTGTAAATTGATAAACAGTCTAGTGCAAATGTCCTTATGATTAAAGGATTTTTTTCTTCTGGGTAGATGCCCAGTAATGGGATTGCAGGATCAAATGGGAGGGCTAGCCTGAGTTCTTTGAGGGTTCTCAATACTTCCTTCCAAAAGGTGCCACCAGCAGTGTAAAAGCATTCCTTTCTCTTCACATCCACACTAGCATCTGCAGGTTTGAGATTTTGTGATGTGGGCCATTCTCGCTGGGGTTAGATGATATCTCGGGGTGTTTTGATTTGCATTTCTCTAATAATTAGGGATGATGAGCATTTTTTCATATGTTTGCTAGCCATTTGTCTGTCTTCTTTAAAGAAGGTTCTAGTCATCTCTCTTGCCCATTGATATATGGGATAGTTGGCTTTTTACATGTGGATTAATTTGAGTTCTCTATAGATCCTAGTTATCAAGCTTTTGTCTGATTCAAAATATGCAAATATCCTTTCCCATTGTGTAGGTTGTCTATTTGTTTTGGTTGGTATCTCCTTATCTGTACAGAAGCTTTTCAGTTCAATTAAATCCCACTTATTTATGTTTGTTGTGGTTGCAATTGCCATGGAAGTCTTCTTCACAAAGTCCTTCCCCAGGCCAATATCTTCAAGTATTTTTCTTATTCTTTCTTTGAAGATTTTTATCATTTCATGCCTTAAATGTAGGTCTTTTATTCATCTTGAATCAATTTTTGTGAGTGGAGAAAGGTGTGGGTCCAGTTTCAGTCTTCTACATGTAGATATCGAGTTCTCCCAGCACCATTTATTCAAAAAGGATTCTTTCCCCCAGTGTATGTTCTTGTTTGGTTTATCAAAGATTAGGTGGAAGTAAAGTGTTAGTTTCATTTTCTGGTTTTCTATTCGATTACAAATGCGTATGTCTCTATTTTTGTGCCAGAACCATGCTGTTTTGACCACTATGGCCTTGTAGTACAGCCTAAAGTCTGGTATGCTGATGCCTCTGGCTTTGTTTTTATTACTAAGAACTGTCTTAGCTATATGGAATATTTTCTGGGTCCATACAAAATGAAAAATCATTTTTTCCAAGTCTTGAAAGTATAATGTTGGTATTTTAATAGGATGGCATTGAATCAGTAGATTGCTTTGGGAAATACAGACATTTTAACAATGTTGATTATTCCCAGCCATGAGCATGGTATGTTCTTCCATTCATTAATATCCTCTGCTATTTCTTAGGGTTTCATAATTTTCTTTATAGAGGTCCTTCACCTCTTATGTTAGGTATATTCCTAGGTAGTACACAGCTATGATTTTATAAAAAGAAAAAAAGAAATAAAGAAAGAAAGAAAAGGAAAGGAAAGAAAGGATGAAGCTATAGTGAAGAGAGTTGTGTCATCTTGGCTATTATTGGCATATACAAAGGCTACTGACTTGTATACATTGATTTTGTATCCTGAGACATTACTGTATTTTTTGATGACTTCCAGGAATCTTGTTGTTGTCTTTGGGGTTCTCTAAGTATGAGATCATATCATCAGCAAAGAGGGCGAGTTTTACCTCCTCTGCTCCCATGGATGTCCTTTATTTCCTTCTCTTGCCTGATCATATCGGCTAGAACTTCCAGAACTATGTTGATGACAGTGGCCATAGAAGACAACCTTGTTTGGTTCCAGTTCTAAGTGGAAAAGCTTTTAGTTTTACTCCGTTCAGTAAAATAATAGCTGTGGTTTGTCATAGATAGCTTCAATCAGTTTAAGAAATGTGCCACCTATGCCTATACACTTTGGTGTTCTAATTAGAAAAGAATGCTGGATTTTATCAAATACTTTTTCTGCATCTATTGAGAGGATCATATGGTCTTTGTTTTTGCTTCTGTTGACATTGTGAATAATGTTTATGGACTTGCGTATGTTAAACCAGCCTTGCATCCCTGGGATAAAAGAGAGCACATCAACAAACTCACAAGCCATCTTATGGAATTGGAAAAAGAAGAACAATCTAAGCCTAAATCCAACAGAAGAAAAGAAATATCCAAAATTAAATCAGAGATTAATGAAATTGAAGACAAAAGAATCATTCAGAAAATTAATAAAAGAAGGAGATTTTTTTTGAAAAAAATAAATAAAATGGATAAAACTTTCACCAGACTACCTAGAAATAGAAAAGTAAAATCTCTAGTAACCTCAATCAGAACTGATAAAGGGGAAATAACAACTGATGCCACAGAGATACAAAAGATTACCTCTGAATACTACAAGAAACTCTATGCCCAGAAATTTGATAATGTTAAGGAAATGGATCAATTTTTGGAATCGCACCCTCTCCCTAGAGTTAGCCCAGAAGAAACAGATCTCCAATTTCAAGCACCGAGATGAAAGAAACAATAAAAACATCTCCCAGCAAAAAAATGCACTGGTCCGGATGGCTTTACACCAGAATTCTATCAAACCTTCAAAGAAGAACTTATTCTCATACTGCAGAAATTATTGCAAAAAATTGAGGAGGAAGGAATCTTCCCCAACACATTCTAGAAAGCAAGCATCACCCTGATACCAAAACCAGGAGAAGACCCAACTAAAAAGGAGAACCTCAGACCAATTTCACTAATGAATATAGCTACCAAAATTCTCAACACAATCCTAGCCAATAGATTACAGCTTATCATCCTTATCATCAAAAAAGTCATACCTCATGATCAAGTAGGTTTCATCCCTTGTAAAAATATTAAATGATGTTTGCAGGAGGAACTATGGATTGAAACACTATCTATGGTTACAAATGGCAGAAAATAACCTAAGCATCTCTCAACAGGGGATTGTTCATTGACTAGGGTTTGTCACATGGTGGGGTGCATGTGGCTATGGGAAAAAGAATAACATAAATCTCACTACTGCCCTGGGGAAGAGGCTTCAGGACATATTGTTATGCTAAAAATCAGTGCATAGACACAAGTTTATCCCTTTATCTGAGAAAGTATGAATACATGCTTGTATGGACACGCATATGTATTGCTGGGTTTATATTACAAAAATGCCTAAACCACAGCATTAAGTAAGTGGTAAGCTAAGTACAGAGAACGGGAACATGTTAAAGAAAACTGGGAGCAAAGTTAGAGCCCTCTGAACACTCCTGTTTCAATCATTTGGCGTTGGAACACTACATAGGAACTTAATGTAAATCTTAAGAATCTCTAAAAACTAAAAGCCAAATTAAACAAATGAAATTAACTGGGTTTTGGGTTGGTGCCATAACAACACAGGAGGAAATTATTTTAAGTGATTTTAAAACAGTAATTTTTCTTGAATTCCCCAGTGAAATGTAGACTTTGAGGACCAAAAGAAGAAACAGCACATCATCTGAAAAGGTTTTCAATAATCAGAAACAACTAAGGCTGCAGAGAACTGTTACCCTGAAACTACTGAGCAAGTTCCCCAGGAGTCAGAGAAAGAATGAGCTCAGCCTACAGACACTTGGGACTCTGCAAGGGAGAAGCAGGGAAATGGAGATGCGAGATGAGAGTGGTGAAGACCCTGGAATCCTGGAGACCCCGTGGAAATAACAGAAGAGGCTTATGGTATATTCTGTTTATTGCAATGTTTTTCTTAGCACTGTCTACCCAAAAGGCCTAATTGTGCACACCTCTAGTGCTCAAAGCAGCCAGACATGGGTGACTCCCAGATCACAGAAGGAAATGGGTAAAAGGGGTGGGAACAGCCCATTAACCTAGAGGATAAGAAGCTTTCAAGGATAACTTGAGGGCGTCAGAAGAACTCAAAAGCCAACCTCATGACGCTCCCCTGGGCTGGAAATGCCACAATGTCACCATCTAGAAGGACAAAAGCTACATGGATTAAAATATATCAAATATGTGGAAATTCATGTGATAATGACTCTAACAATTAAAACAAATAAAGCAAATGTAATATCTTATTCATCCCCCTTAGATGACCAAAGTTTGACCACTTGACAGTTAGAGAATTACCATATTAGTCTCTTTAAAAAAAAAAAAAGAAAAACTCCTGGCAATAACTACATGACCTGTACTTTCAGGATATTCAAATAGTTGATGAAGGAACGTTAGTTTTGATAGAAGTATCCCGACCATTCAGTGAAGAAAATAAAATTGGAATAAAAGCAAAATAAAAATAAAAATAAAGTAAAATAAAATAAAATCTTATCCTTTGTAATAATGCTATTGTGAATTCCTTATCATAAGAGTTATAAACTGAAATATGATAAATAAAATTATATGATTTATTAAATTTTCTTCAAAATAATTTGTTGGAGATGTGATAGAGCATGGGCAGGGATTTAAACAAAAAAATGATGTAAAAAAATGATGGTCCATGAATTAATAAATGTGGAACTGGGTATTCCTTAGACTATTCTTTCAATTTTCATATGTATTTTAATTTTTTGAAATACGAAGTTTTAAAAAATAACAACATAGGAAAGAACTTGTTGTATGAATTATCAAAATCCATATCTGATTAATCATATTTATGTTGATAATATAACTGCAAACTCCTTGAGTATGGGGACAAAGGCTACATTTTTTTCTCCACTTTAAATGCTCCTAGTACCTAGGGTGGGAAGGACCTCAGCTAAATACATTTCCATGAGTGAAGGAATAGAGGAGTGGATATACAGTCTATGTAATTAATCCTACAGATGTTTGGAAATACTGAAGACATTCTATCAACCCTGCAGCTACCCAACGCTGACTAGACAAAAGTCTAGGTTGTGTGTCAGGATAGGCTTTGGAGGAAATGCCGAAGTGAAAACTTGATGCTTTACTTGGTTTTCTTGTTATTTGTATGCGTCCCATTTTTATGCCCCAGTGCAAATGCACAGGAGGCCTGCAGCCCCTGTTAAGTAAAGACGGCCTCAACTAATGGGATTTTTCTACCAGTGGCCATCCCTGTCTGAGAGCCTTCCTGGGGTAGTGATCAGTTTCTGGATATGAAATCCTTACAAGAGAGGGCTTTATAGCTTTGCCTTTACAATGCCTAAGAAAAGAGTCACAAAATGCTAGAGCAGGAGCGATCCTATTGTCCTGCTCCATGCAATGTGCCATTAAGCAGTGGCTTTGCAGTCGGCGAGCGTGTTCCTTACCTTCGTAGGAAACGACAGGGTGCTCAGCTCTCTGGCACTGAGCTGCATCCTGTGCCTCTGGGTGGGCGAGTCTCCACAACCCCAAACTTGAGAACAGCCAGGCGATGACACAGGTCCCCCTCATGGTGGGTGAGGGGCTCTGACTCTGGGTGCTTGTCTTCTAAACAGAAGCGCGTCTTCCCCTCATGTGTGGGATGTGCCTAAAACACACAAACAAGAAGCAGCGGTGACTGCGAGTTCGGGTTCACGGGGGCCTGTGTTTCGGTGAATCTCCATCACTAACCTTAAGGTTTGTGGAGGTGACTGAGAGCTTGGGAGATTAGACCAACATCTTTATCTGGGCAATATTTCGGACTGTGTGTGTGTATCTCAATACGTACCTCTCTTCCGGCCAATAATTTTATGACATAGTCTACTTGTTATAAAAGGAGAAATGTTCAAGTTTAAGCTCTACAGAGAACAGTCACCCCTAAAAAATGCAGGTTAAAAGTTGTGATGATCTGTTGGCTTTTCCCTTAGACAACTCTCCCACCCCTTCATGCAAACTCTCCCACCCCTTTCTAATGCATTTTACAATAATCTGATCCATAGTGTGCTACCCAACTTTTAAAAGTCATCCATATTTGGCAAATTTAACCTTGTTAAATTTGTTAAATTTGCAGATGATCTGCCAGCAAAATTTCTGGCTAGAGATCAAGTGTGAGTCAAATAAAATATATATTGGGCACCTACTGGGTAAAGGGAAAGCACTGTGCTGGGAGCAGCAAGACTTTAAAGATTATGGACAATTTAAAAGATTAACAAGCATTAAAATAAGATAGGCTTATAAAAATAACTATGATCCAAGCTGTTAGCAAACCTCACAAAGAACAGGAGTGCCACGGGAGTTACCCAAGACTACCACTGTGACTCAAGGATGTGGAGAAGTTTAATACTGGAGGAGAAAGAGCATTTCAACAGATGGAATCTTCTGGAAGGACATTCCACCCCAAGGGCGAAAGGTGGAAAGGCACATTGGAGGGGCAACAGCAGGGGTCTGCAGCATGACTTGGGAATTGTCTATTGCCCACGATCAGGACCCCAGAAGACATAAAGAAAAATAGTGCCGTTTCTACACTAAGAGGTGAGGTCTTTGTTTTTAGGCAACAAGTTGCCATAGTAAGTTGACATCGGGAGACCCTATTGATATTAACAAGATCATTCTCACAAGAGGAAGGTGGGTAGAGAACAGCACAAAGGTGGAGAAATTGACGTGAATCTATCACAATTGTTCGAAAGAGAAACAAATGGAGCTGTGACTTCTCGGGGGCATCACCATGAATGAAAAAGTAAACACAGGATGCAATAGATGTGGAAAGGGAAGTCTAGAAAACTGACGAAGACCACAGGTTCTGAATGAGGGGTGGGTCTTTGCCACACACACGCTGGACTCCGGGACTGCTTTGCTTCATCTAATCTAACAGAAGGGTTCTGTGCTAGTTTCCAAGCCCAGGTTCTATAAGCCTGGCAGTTTATCCGTCCCCTCTCGAGAACACATTCTTTAGGACACAGAGACACAACATCAGAAGCCCAGCTACCCTGAGACTTCTTACATCAATAAGCTTTTAAATGATGTGGCTGGTGGGTCACACTTTGCTCAGCTCCTCACACATCCATCCCTGCTGAGGCACCAGATATGTGAGCCACCCTGAGGGACTTTAGTATGTACTGCCTGGTGGACCCTCTCCAAATTCTTGACCCCTCAAAAATGTAAAATATAATAAAATGGTTACTGTTTGAATCTGCTAAATTTGGAAAATTTAGCAAATTTTGTGCTAAATTTGCACAGCAAACAGATGGACTCAAGACAGATAATGTGAGTGACTTAAAGGACGGTGATGCTGTTCCTGGGAAGAGGATAATCAACTGATAGATTTTGTTTAGATGAAAATAGGATCATTTAGTTTCATGCATATTAAGTTTCAGACTCTGAGTGAATATTCAGGGAAACACAGCAAACTGTTGAAAATCCAGGTTGGGTGCTCAGCAACAAAAAAGTTGCAGAGATATCTTACATTGCTTGGAATGTTTATCTTATATTGTGTAGATGTGATTGACCTTTACCCAGGGGAAGCATGAGAATTGGGAAAAAAATTTTAAAAGACTAAAGAAAGGTATTTTATTAAATGAAGAAGCTAATACACTAAAATGAGAGTAGAGAACAGAGATGGGAGTGTCAAGGGAGGGCGATCAAGTTAGGGTGGAGGACTGAAGTCACCTTTAAAAACGATTACCAGCTGCTTGCACCATGACAGGGAAAAGCAAAGACCATTGGCTTCCCTCAACAGTTAGTGGTCATCTTAGGGCAAGCAAGTTTAGCAGAAGAGAAAACAGAATCCACATACCAGGGACCAAGAAGGAACAGAGTGGAGGGCAGTGGGATAGAATGTGTGTGGCCAACTTTAACTTTAAGTGACCAAGGAAAATTCAATGAAATCAGATAAAAACTAAAAGATGAAGGTTAGGAAAACTTTAGTATAGAGAAAACAGATAATTAAAAGTGGCTTCTTTTCTAAGAAGTCGTTAGTGAAGAAAAGACTGTATATTAAAGAGGGGAGGAGAGGGAAAATGATCAAGAAAAAACTAAGGCGAGAAGCTATTGGTGTCCCAGTAAAGAAAGTAGAGAGGAACGAGGTCTGCCTTTAAAAAGGAGCATTTACAGGAATCCACAGTGAGATTTCAAGATGGAGAAAGCATTAATTTGTGGGTACATCACATTTCACAGTCTGTATTTTTGAGTTGGGCATAAGGAAAGGTTGGAGAAAAAAGTGATGGTATAATTTTTAAATAAGAGCAGAAAAATATTGGGCGAATTTCATAGGAGTTGACTGAATATGAATAAACCTGACTAGAAGCTCAAAGATTCAGCTGAGTTTAGTCTCTCTCTCATCCAGTATTCCCTGAGGGCCAACTGCACTCACCTCTCTGTGCACATATGAATTTGAGGCATTGAGCAGAATGGCTCACTCAGAAGCAATTGTGGAGTGGATATAGGAGCCACAACATGGGTCTCACCAGGACTAAGAACCTCAGAGCAAGTAGAAGGTTGGGGGCCCCTGAGAACATAAGGGATTCCAGAATGTTGTCATTGGCCAAAATGTTCAGTAGGGCAGAAAATGAGTGAAGAGACCGCAAATCAGGACAAGGCCAGGGTACAGCTTCTGTAGAAGCAAGAGACACTCAGTATCAGGGAGATGGAGAGGAAACCAGGGGCCAGAGGCCCATGCACCCAATGGTCCACGATCCCTTCCCAGGCACAGCTTGCCATGATGGACAATGGATGCATAAGTGCTCATTGTTCTGGGTCATAAAATGAAAAGTATGATTTTCAGTCTTGGAAAAGGAGTTACTGTCCACAAAACTCAAGGCCACTCTAGACCTCCAGTCTAGAGTCCTCTAGTGTCCTCCACACTGGAGGACAACACGTGAAATAGTCCATCTCTTCATACTTCCTGACCTAAGATGTAAGACATAAAACTTCATTAAATGATGTGTCTAAAAATAGAATAACACTTGTTAGAGGTATTTTAGGTGTAATTTAGTTCTGTTAAGAGTAGGGAGGTTTGGGAGACCCATGCCAGTCCACCCTGGGAAGGCTGTAGGTAGATTATCACAGCTCCACATCAAAACATATCTGCAGTGATAAAGATAATACAGGAGGGGTGATGGATGAGCTAGTGAACCCTCAGAACATGCTCATCGGTGGCAGGCGCTATGCCAACCGTTCACGCCCAGGCCTGGCACCTGGCAGCCACACAGAGCAGTGTCACTGCCCTTCCTGCTCTCCCCAAAGCAGCCCAGCATGGAGGCCACTTGGAAAACTTCTGCATCTTAGGCTCCAAAATTGAGCTCAGATCAACTAAGATCTAAGAGTTAATTCTTCTCCTGAACTGACTGTCTCAATGTGATAGGTCCACGCCAACCCAGAATTCCCCTGTTAAACACAAAGCCAGCCACATAGAGCTGCTCACCATCGGGACTGTCCTTTATACACAGCGAGCCATCCACTCTGATCCCTGCCCTGACACCTTCACATCCCCATGAAAGGAAGAGGACAATAACACAAGTGCCTGAGACATCCTTTCCCTGGGATTTGGAAAGTGACGGTTAGAGAAGGCCATGCCACGTCAGGGGAAAGGACAGCTAAATTGAACATGTAGCTCCCGGGTGATGAGATAAAATTACATGTTTGCCATGTGAGGGAAGCACATTTAATTAGAACAGGTAATTTTTAGAGGTTTATAATTTTCAGACTAAACATGTTACCTTTTCTCTTAAAATATAGGTACTATAAATTGTCACCCTGGCTAGGTGACCGAAAGGAGCATGAGCAGCCTTCATGGAAAGACGTGGGCTGTTCAGAGCATCCCCCCATGCATGGCTAATGCCGTAAAGAGGCTTTTACTCTAAATAGTCTCAGCCCTAAATAGCAGGTTCCTCCTTCCTGGAATCCACAATTCTATCTTCCACTGAATCACGGAGCTCTCGCCTATCAGTAGTGTGGGAGGAGCACATTTAGACCAGGCTTTTAGTGTATAGCTCAACACGACTGACATTTCAGCCCGTAATTCTTTGTTCTGGGGGACGTTCTGTGCATCAGCAGCATCCCAGCTTTCCACCCACTAGATGCTAGGAGCAAACACGCCCTCCATTTGCATAGACCAAAAATGTCTCCAGACATTGCCAAATTGTCCCTGGTTGAGAACTTGTGATTTACGTCGGATACATATCACAACACCTCTCTCATCTTAGAAGTCAAATAAGCTATCATGTCTTGAAAGATGATTCAAAGTATGCTCATATAAATCAGCCAACCAAATTTGTGTTGAGTCACTTTCAGCAAAATTTCAATAAAAATGAAAGTCATGTTAATTATAACTATTTGCTAAATTTGGGGAATACATTGTAATGGAATTTTCAAAGGATCAACTTCTATAAAAGTTGTCCTGCTGTCACTCTACCATCCCTGGAAAACTAAAAATATATTAGGTGAGTTGATATAAAAGCAACTATTTCTCCAGTGTGGAGATTTATTATACAAGGACAATTTGGGCTACAAGATATGAGCATTTTTGTCACATCTACTTCAAAATCCTGAGACCATTTAGTTTCCTTATGTGGGAGGATCTCTCTATAAGCCTGATCTAAATAAGTACAACTCTGTATATAAGTGTTTGTGCAATAAATAACATTTCCCATTCACACCCACGCTGCAACTGAATAGGCTTTGAGAACAGAAAATAACTGTTCCTTTTAGAAAAACAAAATAAAATAAAATGCTGTCAGATAGAGAAATCAAAAGATTGAAAGTGTACACAACGTGTTTTGCTTGGGAAACTGTTATCTAACCAGTTATTAACACAAATAGATCTAACTTAAGCTTAAAGTACTTCTTTTCAAGGGAGGCTGGGTTTCTTCCGAGCCCTAATCCCCTAGTAAAGTTGCATTTGACCATATCTATTGGCACAATCAGGGTCCACAAGGCCCTCCTCATGGCACCCAGAACTTCCACTGGTGAGAGTACAAGGAAGTCCCATGGTTGAGATGACCCAGTGTGGTCACCTCCAGAGAGGTCTCAGGAAGCTGTGTCCTACTTGTGCCACAGTGGGACAGTCCCGTGGGAGCCAGCGTTAGAAGTGATCACTGTTCACTGCTTATGAGTCTCTTAATGATGAGAAGACCCAATTTATTGCAATAGGAGAGACACAGATGTCCAGGACAGGCAGGAGAGGAGTGGACAGCCCTTCTCAAACATTGATATTTGAATTAGTTCTTTCCCTCCCTCAGGCTCCTCCAGGGGATCAGATGATAACTGTTCACCTAGAGGCTAGCATCCCCACCCAAACAGACAACAGCAGAACCCCCAAAGAGCCATCTACCCCAAACACCGCCCCCATCTATGCACCCTGCCCAGCCGGGCAGGGGCCCTGTGGCACAACTGTCAGCTCCTGCCAGGGAAATACCCCTGCCTTGCTCAAAAGCTCTCAGGATGCCTCTTTTGCTTTCCAAAGAAAATACCAACCGTGCCTTTTCAGAAACTGTTAGTAGTTACCTCTCAGTCACCCCACCTTCACTACTTGCACTCAGTCCTCTCCCCACCCTGGCCCACCCAGGTCCTCAGAGGAAGCCACCTGCACACACATCTGCACCTTTGCTGGTGCCGCGGGCCCCACACCTGCCAGGCCCCCTGTCCCCACCCAGACCCACCCCGCCTTCTCTCTGCACATCTGCACGCAGCAGCTGCCCACTCCGGCCAGCCCGCCAGCTCCTTTCCAGGAGCCCTGATGGGACGATTATAGCGGCTGCCACCTCCCTGCTTCCTCATCAAAGCTGGCCTTGTATAGACACATAACCTTTTATGTCTCTAAGTTTTGACTAGGTTTTGGTCTCCTTTTTACCATAAACAATCCACACACAGTTGCAGTGCCAAGCCTGTACGCGCCAACATGCTGACTCGGCCGCCCAAATGAATCAGAAATAACAGGGCCAATGTCCTGGAATTCGCCCATCCCTTGCCCCTGAGAAAGCCCCATTGTGGGGTGGCTTAGTCCCTGGTTCATCTGAGACAAGAAATGAGTCAACGACTCCCAGAATTTGGAAGGTGAAGGAGGAGGTTAAAATCATCTAGTCCCGCCTCGCAGCTGAGGAGGCTGAAGCTGAGTCAAGTGTGCAGGGCAGGTCACCGCAAGATGGGCTCGGCTACCCCTAGTGCTTGGGATTCCACAATGTCGCTGCCCTGCTCAAGCTTGTCAAACCACACTCTCAGGACCACAAGACCAGATGGCCTGAATCACCCTCGGAACATAGCACTGTCTCCAGAGTAAACAACGAGGGACAAACTCAAGGCACAGAAATGGGAAGTGTCTCCAGAGGTGTCACTAATGTAGCCACAGGGAAGGATGTCATCTGTGGACAAGGTACAGCCTCCAATAGCCCCAGAACCTCCAGGGCACAGCTCTGAGTAGTCAAATGGGTGAAAATCCATTTTTAACAATTAAGAAATAGAAATAGAAGCAAAGTCCAGAAGCATAGAAGGAGGAACTCCCTCTGAATGCAGGAACACAAAAGCTGTGGTTCCTGCAGAGTACAAGTTGAGGTGTTCAAAGGAGGAATACACAATTCAGGAGCACGGTGTGTGTTCAAGGCTGGAAGGAATGCGCTGAGTGAATTCATGCTCTTTCCTCACAGCAGAACCAGATATTCTAGGGACAGTGCAGGAAACAGAGTCAAATGAAGATCAATAAAGTAGCAAACTTAAGTTTACGCACAGTAGTGAAACATTTGCTGCTAATCTTTTCCAAAAACAGTAACTGAATATTTTATTCTTTAGGAAATATAGTGAATTAAATATTTCCTTTTTATTATATCAAGCCTATATAAGGAATCAGCATGTTCACTAAACATACCACGATTTTCCATTTTTACGTACATTTTTAAAAAAATCATACCCTTTTAATGACATTTGCACCCATATACCTAGACTGCCAGGATACAGCTGAAAGAGGTTTGTCATAAATTAATTAGAGAAACCTTTTTAGGTATGTGTTAATGAAGATGGGGAGATTCCTGAGCACAGTTACAGGCTTCTTGACACCTTCAGGTAACTGAATGAGAAGTTGGCTGTGTTACCCACAGACTTTCATCAGATCTGAGCTCAGATGAAATGGAATTTTATGGCTATATAAAATGACCTCACAATATAAAATGGAGAAAAGCAAACATTAAACTATTTTATACATTTCAATAATGGTTTGGCTCCAGTGACTTTATTTTATATCTCTCTTCAAAGGGAATTTGTTATTATACTTTTGCCTTCTTCTCCTTGTTTGGCTCTAGATTGCCTGGAGGAAAGATAAAAATAAATGAAGTCCACTAGATAAAATTATTATTTACACAAAGGCAATATTAATTTTATCTGTCAGCAGGTTTTAAAATAAGTGAACGTCCGTTCAATCTACTTCTGTGTCAACTAAACCAACAAGAGCCCTTTCTAAGAAAATAAAAGAAGAAAAAAAAGCTTAAATAGTAGGGCCTTCAAGGCAACATAAGCTATATGGGACAGTTTCTAAAGGATTTCCTAGAGACATTTCCTCGAGGCCGGAAAGTCATCTGGACAGACTAAAATGACCAAGTTGTACATGGCGCGGATGGTGAAAAGCCTACGGAGCCTGGTGATAGCTGGTTGTCCAGATCGGAATATCAGTTCAACTTTAAACTTACCTAAAGAACTAATAATCCTAATATAAGTTTAAATGTTAATTCATAGAGGTACAGCTCATTGAATAAAGGATACAACCTTTAATAGAGAGTAATAAAACTACATAACCATAGTAAAAAGCAGCCATCAATTAAGAAAGTGTAAAAGCTCAACACAAACTAAAATCTCTTATACCAAACATCTCTAAGCAACTCCTATTAATTTCACTGGACTAATCTATTTACTAATAGAAGAAATAATGTTAATATGAGTAACAAGAATTATATTTCTCCTTGCACACCTGTGTTGGGTTAACAGATAATTTTGATATTGTTTTAGGATGTGGTTATGGGTATCTGTTGATATTGTTTTAGGATGTGGTTATAGGTATCTTTCAAATTTCCTAGAGACATTTCCTCGAGGCAGGAAAGTCATCTGGACAGACTAAAATGACCAAGTTGTACATGGTGCGGATGGTGTCATTAGCTGAGATGGACGGGACTGAGAGTGCCATTTTTTCTTGTGTCCATTACAAGGTGCAGAGTCCAACAAGCAAAATCAAGCTGCATCATCATCACTCTGGCAACACCAGCAGTCATCTCCTGATCGACAAACCCAGTGAGCTGACACAACTGAACATCTCCATAGCTACTGTGGCTACTGATCTTTTCTCTTAAATATCTCTCCAAATTTGTCTTCCCTAATTGAGATTAACTGCTCACTCTCCCTACATTTCTTCTGCATCCAGGACTCTTAACTTCTCAGCTTCCCCTTATGTGAAGGTGCCCTGCAATCTGTCCAGAATGTCCATTTTTTGTCAGTCTACACACTCTTAGTCCAAGGGCTTCCTCTTCAAACTCACATGATGTTGAGTACTTTCTAAAATCCAGTGACTCCCAGATCCTCAAAGCTCTCCCTCACTTCCGTACGTAATCTACAACCATGATCAAAACAGGTGTCTCCACGGAAATAAGCCAGAGGCCCCTGCTCTAAAGGGGACCTCATTTTTTGTCTTTACCAGCTGTCTCCTTGTCTGCCTCCTCTCACAGCTAACTTCCTGTTACTCAGCCCACTTATAACCCAAGGGCTCACCCACCATTCCTTCCCCTGCTGCCTTCCCCAAAACTCAACCCTCATTTAGTCATTTCCTGGCAGTCCTTCCCTGACCCACATTTAGAATTCGAGTTCTCCTCTCCACTCTGACCAACCTCCTGGTTTTACTACTTTTGCAATTTCAGCTGCTTTCTGTGAGTTCCCTGCCTCCAGTCTCAACTCTGAGGCATCACCTCCAAGGAGCCTCCTCAAAATATTTTTCCCATGCCCACCTGGTCACACTGTGCATTAACACTCATGTCTACTACAGAGCTTATCAGCCTGAACTACAATTACCTGTGTATCTGCTGCATTCTAAGACAAGGATGTGAAAAATCTCAATCTCTAGACAGTACTGGACATAGGCTAGACACATAATCAGAACCTGAGGCATGAATTAACAGATAAAAAGAAGGTGAATCAGTGGGCACCTCTACTTCCTTATAATATTTATATGACCATTAAAAGACTATTCTAGTTCCATTTTCTTCCATGAATCCACCATTCATCATCACAGATGTTTTATCCTTCCATTAAAATTCTCTTAACATCTGGTCCAAATACAAGGATTCCCATGGTTTTGAGAAATGTCCTTTCTATATGTCATAATTTTCCAATTAATGGTCAACAGGATGAAGGGATAGGCAGATAGGATAAAAAAAAGGAGGTCTCCTGGGCTTGGAAACATGAAAGCAGATGGAAGATAAAATCAAATGTATGAACCCTGAGGGGTTCAGATAAGTTATTCCAGAAAACGTAATTCACTGGAACCACTTGAAATGTCACAGGACAAAAAAATGAGGATATTACAATTCATAGCAGGCAGAAACTTATTAAATTAATTATTTTAGGTTGAAAAATATAAATGCTTGATATATTACAATGCTTGATATATTATCAAATAAATTTATGAAAAATAGATAGCTAAGATAGATAGATAAACTTAGAAAAACTAGACTAGTGAAAAGGGTCTGGATATGATGTTTTCAGATTTTGATTAAGAATGAGTTAATCTCTTTTTTTTATTAAATCATAATTGTGTACATTGGTGCAATCATGGGGCACAATGTGCTGACTTCATATACAATCTGAAATATTTTCATTGAACTATTTAACATAGCCTTCATGGCCTTTTAATCACTATATAAGAATGAGTTAATCTTACAATATCTTTTAAACTCAAGGACCAGATGTGTCAAGGTTTATGCATCTGACTTAATTCAAATCTGTCAAAATCTTTGGTCTTAAAAAAAAAATG
>CAUYRH010101895.1:0-17007 GCA_963574655.1 Perodicticus potto | reverse complement strand
TATAGTGATTAAGAAAATGCCATGAAGGCTATCTCTCACAGTACGATCAAAATGTTTCTGATTGTATATGAAGCACATTCTGCCCTATGATTGCACCAATGTACACAATTATGATTTAATAAAATTATTAAAAAATAAAATAAAATGAATTTATCCACAATGAGACCTTGAGGTGATACTGAGATACTTGAGATAATAGACTGCAACCTTGCAGGTCTGTTAGGTAGCACTTTCTACAAGTGTGTGCTCATATTTAACCCTTCACTTACAGTCACTCATTCTCTCTCTCACCCTCTCTCCCTGTCTCTCTCTTTTTCATAGTTTTTATAACTTCGTTTCTAAATATACAGCAAATAATTTCTTTTGTGAGTAATACTTTTGTCTCTTTTTAAAAAGCTAGGTCAGTGGAAAATCCAATCGTGTGAAGAGAAACTCAAATATGTATGTAAGAAAAAGGGAGAAAAAATGAATGATACCAGGTCTGATAAGATGTGTCCTCCAGAGGAGGTAGGTCAAATCCTTGCATAAAATTTCCTAAGCAACATTATGCCTTTGTGGTTAGAGATGGTAGTTGAGACTTAAATAACTCAGAAATAGAAATTTAAACTACTAGGTTCTGGTCATTTACAGAACACAGTGGCTCATAGCATACTGGCATTCTTACAGACGGTGAAAGAGTTAGTATTTGTGAATTTATATAAAAAATTGATATGATTATTATCCTCAATGCTGGTGTCTTTTACTTCCTCCCCAATTCAAAAACTAGTCAACCAACAATTGTTAAGCCATTATGTTGAGCCAGCAACTAAGGGTAAAAACAATTAGGTAAAAAAAAGAAAGAAAAAAGACAATTAAATCACATCTTCTGTCTGACACAGGCTCCCAGTCCTGTGTAGTTTATCTATGAAACTGCATCCCACCTCATCACATTTGTGAACTCACCAGGCATGCCCTTAATGTCCACGAGTTCTAAGATACTATCAATGTAGCAGGAACTTACCTGTCAAATGGGAACATCAAGTTTGGACAACAGTATAATAACATTTTTCCTTTGATTTAGGGCTGGGAGAGACATGGAGAAACTTGTTACAAGATTTACAAGGATGAGGTCTCTTTTGGAACAAACTGCAATCTGACTATCACTAGCAGGTGTGACCATCAGTAAATATGTACTAGTGAACTCTTAACCCAGTTCTTTCGTGAAACAATCTTCCCTACGAAAAAGTGCATCTTCAAATTAATTCAAAAACACTTGCCAATTTGATTCTTCTTTTGTAGATTTGAGCAAGAATACCTAAATTACATGATGAAAAAGTATGATAAATCTTTAAGAAAACACTTCTGGACTGGCCTGAGAGATGTGGATGCACGTGGAGAGTATAGTTGGTCAACTGTTGGTGGAATAAAGCAGGCTGTAACCTTTTCCAACTGGAAATTTCTTGAGCCAGGTGAATGGATTGGCCTTTAGGAGCAGTAGCATACAGTGACTAGTGAAAGGAAGCATGTCTCTTAAATACGCTCTTCACTTACCTCTGAAACGTGAGGGGAATTATGATCTTCCGGATGAGCGTCTATTTATGAAATCATAGAAGCAGTGGCTCTGCCTTCCCTCTTAGAGCCTTAGGAATAATCCAAAGAAAGACATTAGAAGAGACACTTCTCTAAAACCACCATTAGCAGCTCAGAGCTAGAACCACCATGTGAGGTTTTTTTATCTATCTCCTCTGTGTAAATTTCAAGCAGAATCTAGAGGCCTCATTGCAAAGCACTTTATATTTTCATCTATCTGCTTCTTAACATGTCTTTCTCCAAAATCGAATGTGTTTATTGTTGTTATTCTTGATCGGTAAGAATTAAGGAGGCTATATTGCATGTATTGCTTATTTTGAAAGTTAGTTCATCTTTCTCCGACCAACATAAAGTATGATCATACATCCCTTTTGATTTTAGAGTTGAGAAAACAGACTTAGGTGATTTACTTGGTGAAAGTCATCTGGTTATTGAATTAGTAAAATCCAGAGTTCTCGGTTTGAAAGTCAGCGCTTTTTGGAGGATTTTGGCTTTGAATAAGACAGCGGTTATAAAGCCTTCTACTTTCCTCCCCTTGAACTATTTATATTTTCTTATGTTGGTCTGATGTGATCATGAAGACATGTGAGCTTGCCACTGAACACATTTGAAATAGAGAATGCCCAAAAATGTGTGACCATGTGGGTCATCATCGTCAATGTGAGTGGTGCAGATAGAAGCAAAGTCGTCTTCTTATGTGTAGAAGAAGACAGACATACAGAGGCTAATCCTGGTTATATCTCATTTTAAATTAGAAATACTCTTTTTTTAAATTTTTTATTTACTTTTTTATGAGACGGAGTCTCACTTTGTTGCCCTTGGTAGTGTGCCATGGCATCATAGCTCTTGGGCTTAGGAGATTCTCTTGCCTCAGCCTCCCGAGGAGCTGGGACTACAGGCACCTGCCACAATGTCTGGCTGTTTTTTGTTGCAGTTTGGCCAGGACTGGGTTCGAACCTACTTCCCTCGGTATACAGGGCTGGCGCCCTACTCACTGAGCCATAGGCACCACCTTTAAATTAGAAATATTCTAATGGATGAAATGCAAAGATTTCTTTCTTTCGTTCCTTTTTTTTTTTTTTTTTTTGGAGACAGTCTCTTTCTTTTGCCTGGGCTAAAGTGCAGTGGCATCATCATAGCTCACAGCAACCTCAAATCCTGGTCTCAAGTGGTCCTCCTGCCTTGGATGCCCAGAATGCCAGAATTACAGGCACACTCAGCCCCATAAATTTCTTTTATAAGTTTTCAGACATTTTAGAGAAAGTATCACGTTCTTCATAGCTAAACCTCAGTATTTGGAGAGGTCCTCAGGAGGTAGGTACTGTGGCTGTCTTTTCAGTGCTGTGGTCAGAAAAACTGCCATGCAGCTTTCTTTACCATTATTGCTCCTCCTTCAGCTGAGTTGGCCTATCATGAAGCCATGAATAGGGGGACAGAACAAGGGAAAACCCACTCACACCCATCCGGGGTAGCAAGATATTATTTTTCCTCGTTCCTTGTTCCTTTTGCTGGCCAAGTATAAACCACGAGCCCACAGGACTTCTCTGGTGGGATAGACGTTGTCCTCATTGTTTCCAAAGTATGTGACATTTCCTGTTTTCTGCTCACTTCAGTCAGTGTGGTATTATGAGAAATGGAATGTGGCCTTTTGCCAGACAAATCTGGGTTCAAATTTCAGCTCTACCACTCACTATGATTGTGAACAAGTCACTTAGTCTTCATCTGAAAAGCAACTTTGATAATACAAACTACCTTTTAAGGTTGTTATGAATAAATAAAATTATGACTGTCATAAAACAAATGCATGTTACCACATACAAGTACCTACTTCTACCTTTTTTATACCAGCCCTTCCTTGGGATCTGAATCTGGGAGAGTTATGTTTGAAGTTTACTAAGTTGCTTAGAAACAGCTCAGAGATGTTAAGCTAAATTGAACTACTATCCGGAGCAGCATAGTTGTTTAGGGTACAGCTCCAGAAGCAGACCGTGTACGTTCAAAGCCATGGTCAGTCAGTTACTAACTCTGTGACCTAGAACAGGTCACTTAATTCTTGCTGTACCTCAATAGAATACCTACAAGTTTGTTGTGAGGTTTAATTAATTTAATCCTTTTAAAATAGAACGTAGCAAATAAGAAAACTTTTTCTATATTACCTATCATCATCATCATCATTATTATTCTGAACAACACATTTCTTTTCTCTCTTTCCTCCGTTGTTTTCCTATTCTCCCCCACCCCCACCTTGACTCAAAAAGTAGAAACACTGATAAAGTCTGAACTTTAATTTACATTTTTACTTTTCCAAATAAACCTTCCAATTCCATCCCAGCTTCTCGAGGTGGATGTGTGGCTATGTCTACTGGGAAGTCTCTTGGAAAGTGGGAGGTGAAGGACTGCAGAAGCTTCAGAGCACTTTCCATCTGCAAGAAGATAAGTGGGCCACTTAAGCCCGAGGAAGCAGCCCCTAAGCCTGACGACCCCTGTCCTGAAGGCTGGCAGAGTTTCCCCTCAGGTCTTTCTTGTTTTAAGGTAAAGCCACAGTCTCAATCCTTCAATGAAGTTATTTTTCTATTCTAGTTCATGTCCTTGTACAAAATATGCTCCTCCCCATAGTTATATATAATGTGACTAAGGTACAGGGCAGCGCGGAGTCCTTGGCAGGCCATACTGAACCTCTGGCATCGGGCAGCTCAGCCTCACATGCTGCATGTGGCCTTAGCAGACAGAGCAGGGCCAAAGCCACAGCAGGCCCTTTCCCAGGTGCTCTTTTCCTGGGAGAGCTGCATGCCAGACAGACACTGCTTGTGATTTTCATATCCCTCTAATTCATCAAATTAAGAGTTACTTCTTACAATGTTAAAAATAATTATTTTGAGGTATACATCAGTCAGGTAGTCTCACAAACAAACTGTTAGATACAGTTCAAAATTCAGTGATAATGACCACACACATAGTCTCACCCTCACGGATCTTCAGGTCCACTGGGTCTGACTGGTCTGGTTTGGGCTTGAATGGTCCGCTCTGCTTCCAAGTGCAGGTGCGCTGTGCTAGGCTCCAGGCTACGACCTGGGGTCTGCTGCTCTTCAGTCTAGGGCCCGGGCTGAAGGGGCGGCAGGTGTCAGGGGCTTGCTTTTCTCATGGTAAATCACTAGAGCCCCAGAAGGCAAGCCAACCACATAAGCCCGATTCAGGCTCTGTGCACTTTCCCTCCACTGATATCCCATTGATCATCACAAAGCACGTGACTAAGCCCCATGTCAAGGCACAGAGAAATATACTTTGGTCACCGGGAGGCCTTGGCAAGAATGTATAATTATATTATTGCAGAAAACTGAAGAATCAGAACCAGGAATCCAGCCTATCTTTGTGTCATCTTCTCTTTCTACTCCTCCCCTTCTTCTTGTTTTGAAAGAACTATGGTTCCATTGGCCTGAAATTAGCACAAAACAAAAAGTCCAAGTGTCAGTGTTCATGTGCCGGTGAAGACTGCTCTCTGATTCTTCCTCATGAGAAAATAGTTCTGTTTTCCTGCAGTTCTCAGCGTCTTGTGTTCAAAATTATCTTGTTAGCACATTTCTTTGCTGAGTTTACTTCCAAAGCATTCATATTCATAAGTATCCTTCACAGCCTTGCCTGCTAGTTCATTTTATTTGTCAAAGTCCTGCCAGCGCAGGAGAGCACTCTGCAGCCTGGGTGATAAAAGCTATTCATCTGACAGTGGTGGCAGGCACCTGTGCTGGCCTTCAGTGGCCACTTTCAGCAGGGCCTTCTGTGTCTTCACTTAAGCCTTCATTACACCTCTGAGAACAGCGTCAGGGGCTCACATATTTAACTGTAAGTGACTTTAACATGATGAATACCTTACAATTATACCAGAAAACAAATTAACGTTGTATTTTGTTAAGGTATTCCATGTAGAAAGAATTGTGAGAAGGAGGAACTGGGAAGAAGCTGAAAGATTCTGCCAAGCACTTGGAGCACACCTTCCTAGCTTCAGTCACGTGGATGAAATAATAAAATTTCTTCACTTTGTAGTGGACCAGTTCAGGTAATACTTTTGGAATGAGGTTTCTATGCTGAAATTGATGTCCCGTAGGTGCTCCAAATGGGCACGGTTTATTATGTGAAAGTTCACTCCTGGCGTAGCCATCATCCAACATTGAGCAATCTCCTGTGTAAGAACTATGAGGGATTCAAAAGTGAGTGAGGGGTAGTCCCCACCCTTTGTGTAATAAAGCCTAAAACAGGTTGAGAAAGGTACCACAAAAATCTGGAGCATAGGCAAGGAAGGGCCCTGGGAATTCAGAGGAAAGAAGAAGTGTTTCTGGGAGCTATAATCAGGAAAACTGTCGAGAACAAGGAAGGGAAGGGAGGCAATCGAAAGGTACGCCAGCAGAAGGGGCTGTGGGAGGAATAAAAAGAACATGAGCAAAGTGCTGTGACCAGAATGTTTAGGTATGGTTGAAAAGAAGTGAGTCATACAACTTAGCTGGCAAGGGGTTTAGATATGAAATTGGCAGGTCCTTGCTTGCCCTGGAGCCTGATCTGTTAAGTCAATAAGCAAAAACAAACTTAAAAAAAATGTACATGTATGTTTATACCTACATACACACATACATGCACACACAGTGCACATGTATGCATGTACCCACACACACACATATATTATACGTATGTGTATGTGGAGGCATACATATATATCCACATAGCCATATACATGCAGAGAGGGAGGGCGCAGCAGGTAGATTCAGGGCAACTAATTTGAAAGTTATTATAACCACCCCTGTGCAAACCTACCATGAGGAAGGACAGTGAAAATAGGAAAGTAAGCAAGTGATCAAAGATTTATAGCCATTGCGATTTTGATGTGAGGGTGAACAGGTTTCTTGATGCCTTTAAGGGCAATGTAGAGAAATATGGGCCAAGACTTGCTATCATGGGAAGGAAATTTCTCTAAAGGTTTGGGGACAATTATAGGTGTGAGAGGCTTTAACTCTATAAATTTATTTTTCTCTTCCCTCACTTTGGTGAACTGTAAAGATCCAAAGGTATAAATCAAGGATTCTGAGTGTACCAAGAAAAATTACTGAAAAGGAACCACTACCTGGACATAGTCTAGTGAATATTTTTGCAATTATTTTGAGTCAAACAAAAACCTCAGAGAAAAGCGCAGAAAATAAGCAAAATAGGTTACCAAAACACAAACAAAATCTAGCTAGCCTTCTTATCTGGGACACTAAATATACAAGACATTTAAAGACTGACATCTGAAGAATTTTGATCTAGAAAATGTTTGCAATGTATTCATTTTAGTTCCCAACTAACTCCTTTAGTGAAAAGATTAAGTGATACTATCCATCTATGTTCCCTGCTTGGAAAAAACTTTCCAAGACATATTCCAGCTGACAGATGAGTAAAAAACCAAGAACACATGAATATGTACGGTTGGCTTCTGTGTTCATGGGTTCTGTTTCCACAGGGTTAACCAATAGCAGACTGAAAATATTTGGGAAAACAAAAAATCATGATATCATAATAAAAAACATAAATAAAAATCAACACTAGTACAAATATTTACATATCATTTACAATGTATTAGATATTAAAGGTAATCTAGAGATGATTAAAGTATACGAAAAGTTGTGCATAGATGATATGCGAATACTTACTTTATACAAGAAACTAGAGCATCCTCACATTTTGGTGTCACTGAGGGAGGGGGAAGTCCTGAAACCATTTCCGCACATATACTAAGGGACAACTGCAATTTATTATTAAAAATTTGGAAGCAAAAATATTAATATAAAAATATTGGCTGCGTATGGTGGCTCACGCTATAAGCACAACCCTTTAGGAAGCCAAGGCAGGAAGATTACCTAAGGTCAAGAGTTCAAGGTTGCAATGAGCTATGATTGTGCCACTGGACTCCAGTCTGGGTGACAGAGGGAAACCATGTCTCTAAAAAATTTAAAATACATTTAAATTTTACTTAAAAACATAGCTCCAAGTTAGAATAAATTCAATTATGAAAATAGAATAAAACTATCCAAATATTGAAAGAGAAACACAATGTAAGACTATTTTAATAAAACCAAGTATTTAACTCTGTTTACAAATAAAAACTAGGATATGCAGGACGGTGCCTGTGGCTCATCGAGTAGGGCGCCGGCCCCATATACCAAAGGTGGCGGGTTCAAACCCGGCCTCAGCCGAACTGCAAAACAGAAAAATAGCCAGGCGTTGTGGCAGGTGCCTATAGTCCCAGCTACTCGGAAGGCTGAGGCAAGAGAATCGCCTAAGCCCAGGAGTTGGAAGTTGCTGTGAGCAGTGTCACGCCACGGCACTCTACTGAGGGCAATAAAGTGAGACTCTGTCTCTACCAAAAAAACAAAAAAACTAGGATATACAGAGATAAAACAGTTGTGGAAAAGAAAAGTATAATTAATTCCTCATTTGATCTGGAAATCGTATTTAGAAACCCAGATTTGTACTTCTTTAAAATTTTAATATAATGTGTAATAGAATTTAAAAGCGTATGCTCATCTACTGTATATGTAATGGGTGCATAAAAGGTCTATATAGAAAATTATAGGGAAATAAAATTACAAAGGATGAAATCCAGCATAAAGCAAGTTGGTAAAAGACCCGGTTTATCTACTATCAATTTTGATTAAGTCCAAGTCAGCAAATTTGTTCAACAATAAAGTCCATCTCTATGCTGTTGATAGAGACTTAGTACATGTGTTGCCAATTAGTACCTATCCAGCACCTTTCCCTAGGAAAAATAGAGTCACAGAGTTATTACCAAACTGAGAAATTTTAATAAGAATCCGTCTCTTTAAAAATTAAAACAACTGGCAACATTTTCATATTGCAACAGATTTAGTGCTGAGTAGCTTGTGGCCCACTGCAATGGGGCCCCTGATTTATTACTTCTCAACCCACTTTAGTTGCTTATGTTACTGCTTATCTCAAATAGTGGTTGAGTAAATAACAAGTTAAATATCAGGTGATCCTCTTCATAGGTGTTCAAAATGCACCTGGCAAAATTTGCTATTCATTCCTGGCTTACTATATAAATATGTCACATGCATATATATATATTTAATATTATATATATTATTAAATATTATTAATAATATATTATATAATTATATATTTATATATTTAATAATATATATAATATTATTATATTCATAATTATGAATATAATTAATATACAGATTCTTACCAAATTAAGAATAGGCGGGTCTGAGTTCAGGGGTGTTTTAACAGCTAATTGATCACAACCAGTTGCAGATTCCTTTGTTCCTTCTTCACTCCCACTGGTTCACTTGACTAGCCTAAAAAAGAGAGAGAGAAAGAATAAAAGAATAGCTCAAAGCAGTAACTACATTACACTTAATATAGTTAAGTGTCAAATGTGTTTCCCTGAAAATCAGAAAAAGGTAAGGATCCCTAATATCACCACTATTACTGATTTTTGTTTGGAAGGCATCCCCTGCACATTAAAATTAAAAACAATACTACAATGTGTAAATGATAATACTACAATGTGTAATGTTAAGTGGAGGGACAGGCAGATTATAAAAATAAAAAAAGATTATTTACATTAAAAGCTAGACAGCAGCAATACATTAAAAAAGTAATGGTTGTTACCTCTGGGAGGTAAGATTCCAAGTGATTTTAAAAATGCTTTCTCTGAAAGTGTCCACATTTTCCAGATTTTTTTTTTTTTTTTGAGACCGAGTCTCACTATATTGTCCTCCGTAGAGTACCATGGAGTCACAGCACACAATAAGCTCAAACTCTTGGGCTAAGTGATTCTCTTGCCTCAGCCTCCCAAGTAGCTGGGACTTCAGGCAGGTTTTTTTGTTGTTGTTGTTTTGTTTTGTTTTGTTTTGTTTGAGACAGAGTCTCAAGCTGTCGCCCTGGGTAGAGTGCTTGGCATCACAGCTCACAGCAACCTCCAACTGAGGCTCAAGCGATCCTCTTGCCTCAGTTTTTCTATTTTTGGTAGAGACAGGGTCTTGCTTTTGCTCAAGCTGGTCTCGACCTCATGAGCTCAAGCAATCCACCCACCTTGGCCTCCCAGAGTGATAGGATTACGGGCTTGAGGCGCCACACTTGTCCTCCAGATTTGTTTTAAACTAGCATAGCCACTACTGTATTTTTCTCATTAAAGAAAGTCGTTTTACTACAATGTCCTGAGAACCTATCGTTAAATGTAATACTTGAGTTCTGTAAGTATACGTTTAGTAAGCATCTATTGTCTAGCATTAGAAATCAATATACAAAATCTCATTGCAGACTGACCTAAGTCAATTTGGATATATTCACTCATAAGTTCTTTCTGAGGTGACTATTAGCTGTTCCCTCACAATTTTGAGGGTAAATTATAATGTATACAAAATTCAGACCAAATTCTTCCATATGTACAGACATTTACACAAACATTCATGAAGCAGACACAAAACACTTCATACAACTCTATGCTTGACAACATTACAGCAATCTGTCCTTTTAAGTGTTCTAACTGCCATCTCACACAGAAGGTTCACACAAGGCAGTTGTGACCACGTTCTAAAAGCAGAATTCTGTTCCTGTGAAAGCCAGCATCAGGCTGTCACAATCACTTGACCCAATGACTGGACATGGGATTATTTAGGGATCAAGCTACAGATGCCATTTCTAAAGGTACTGACTGTGGCCTTATAAGACTTACTACTCTTTCATGAAAGGTGAGTATCTCTGAATTTTAACTAATCCTCGTATCTTGAATAAATTAAATTTCCCCAGTGAGAGCAAATTTCTAACATCATGCTGATGAACAAGCTTTCTCATTTCTGACATTTACTCTACAAAAGACCAAAGCCTCCAGTCCTTGTGGTGGCTGCCTCTGGACCACAGCCTTTCTAGAACATTGCCGTTCCTCCCTGATATGAATTTCAGGCAGGGTAACTTAAAAGACCCTAGACCTCAAGCTTGATATACATAATAAAATACTCTTTAGGTAAACTATTTTTAAGTAAAATACCAAGATAATAAACTCTAGATTCCCAAGCAAAGGGTAAGGAACTCTAATAAGAACAGAGAGCCATTACTAAATGTAGAATATAAATGTCTTCATATAGTGATTAAAAGGCCATGAAGGCTATGTTAAATAGTTCAATGAAAATATTTCAGATTGTATATGAAACTGTAAATTGTTATTGAGACAACTAAAAAGACACGCGAATAGAGGAAAAATCGCGTTTATCCTTGTTAGGTAGACACTATATAAGGAAAACTTCGATTTGTCCTAAATTAGTCTATACACTTGATTCAGTTCCAAAAATCATGCCAAAAGAATGTATTCTTTTTGGAATTGGTGATAATCAGATTCTAACGATCATATTAAAAGGTAGTTATGTGAAAATAGCCAGAACACGTCTAAAAACTAAGAGTAGAAAGACATGAAAATCAACTTTCTAACTCACACTATAGATATCATCAAAATAAAGTAATTCAATGGCAAATCTAGTGTCAAAAAAGAATGCAATCCAGAAAATTGCATAAGGAATTTGTCGTATGTGGAAAATGGAACTTATATCAGTAATTAAAGATAGGTTATTTAATACATGCCATGGAGAAAACTTTATAAAACATTAAAAAATATGGGAAAATGAAAAAGATATACTAGATGAAAACTTGGAAACATTTTTATTATTTTAGAGCTAAGCCGTACCTAATGTGGCTCAAATCACAAAAATTATACCAAAAATGTACAAATTCAACTGCATAAACATTTTGCAAGGGAAAAAATAAGAACACCATAGCCATGTCAAAAGATGAGAACAACACAGAAAAAAGACTTCTAACAAATACCAAAAGTATGAGTATTTTTCATTTTTACTATATAATAAGGTTTTTCTGTATCAGTAGGAAAAAATAGACATAAGGTAAACAGATACTAGAAAATAGTAAGATAAAACAAAAAAAAAATTGACTTTTAGGTACCTGAAAAGATATTAAGCTGACCTGTGCACCCACCTTGCATTGAGACATCACTTTTCATTTGTCAATGTGGGCACAGAGAAGAAACTTTCTCCTTCATTGTCATGACAGTTTAAATCTCAAAACCATGCAGAGGTCAGCTGGATAATAAATTTGATAATGCATATTAAAATTTAAAATGTACTACATTTTGAGTTAGCAAATTTACTTCTAGGCAGTTTTTTTTTTTCTTCAAGCACTCCAGAATTTAATAGATATACCCCAAGGCATATGTATAAGAGCAGTTTTTGAAACATTGGTTACAATACATAAAACACTCCAAGTGTTCAACAATAGAAAACTAAATTCAATATTATGATATAGCTTGATTATTGACTATTTTGTGTGGGTCTAGGTTTAAACTCTATATCTGGAAGAAGTCATGTGGAACCAGTAGTAATGCTGGCCTATTTGGAAGGAAACAGGAAAACAAGTGGGAAGCCGGTCTTACTTTCCCTACGTGTATATTTACGTGTATAATTTTTTTTTTTTCTTTTGAAGTTTTTGGCCAGGGCTGGGTTTGAACCCACCACCTCCAGTATTCGGGGCTAGCACCCTACTCCTCTGAGCCACAGGCACCACCCTACATATATAACTTTTTATTTTTTTGAGACAGAACCTCAAGCTGTCACCAGTGGCAAGATGATGCCACTGGTGACAGCTCCAATTCCTGCAACCTCCAATTCCTGGGCTCAAGCAAGTCTCCTGCCTCCACCTCCCAAGTAGCTGGGACTACAGGTGCCCGCCACAACTCCTGGACATTTTTTGGTTGTAGCCGATTCATTGTTGTTTGGCGGGCCCGGGCTGGATTCGAACCCGCCAGCTCAGGTGTACGTGGCTGGTGCCTTAGCTCGTTGAGCCACAGGCGCTGAGCCTATAACTTTTGATGGTATACTGGGTGCATCTATCATCCATTCAAAATAGAAATAGGCACAATGATAATGGTGGTGAAAGGGCTGTACTAGGTACTTCATAAATGAAGTTAATATTTATTTAAACTTAGTATGAAATTTTTGTTCAAAACTTTTTTCATTATTTTGTATATTAGGATAGTTTCATTTAATTTTTTAGAGGCCAGTATGCATGTTGAGTTGTTTAACTACACACAACCTCCCAAGATACTTAAATTAAATCAGAAAGTAATCAGTTTTCCCAACATTAACTTCCAGGCTCTTTATGCTGAGGTATTAGATCAAGATGATTTTTCCCCCAAAACTGCAGTTATCAATTCATATTTCCTCTAGACTTACTTATTTGTATTTGAAGCAGAACTTTTGAACTCTGTCCATTTGCATAGGTCAGCTAATAAATCCTCCAAATATTTAATCTATATCCAGGATATATTTAACCCAGAAACTCTGGTGTATCTTGATTTAATTTGATGCTCTATTTTAGAACAGTCTGAATATTTACTACAAAGATTGTCGTTTGCCTTAAAATTCCTTCATAGACATTTTCATTCACTCAACAAATACTGACTTGAGCTCTGGGTTTATATGATGCTGGAAATATTTGCATGAAAGAGAGTGGAAGAGAGAATTACATATAAATATTATGTTCTGTAGTACCTTGTAAGCCTCTGATGCTTTGTAATAATGTGAGATATTTATTTACATTTGCATTCAACTTACATTTATTAGATAACAGACATTGGGATATAAAACTAAATGAGCCATGGTCACTGACAATCTAGCAGGGTAGAGGAATATAGGAACGATTTATTATAATCTGATGTGGCAAATAAATTTATAGAAAGATTTACATGGGTGGAGAGAAAGAACACATAACCCAATCTGG
The DNA here is from genome assembly GCA_963574655.1 of Perodicticus potto. Classification (NCBI taxonomy): domain Eukaryota; kingdom Metazoa; phylum Chordata; class Mammalia; order Primates; family Lorisidae; genus Perodicticus; species Perodicticus potto. The sequence goes on along the minus strand of CAUYRH010101895.1, from coordinate 3,603 downwards.
AGAGTGAGCCAGAGTTGACAGAGGCGGTGTCTCTGGGTCTGAAGAGATGGATTGAATTTAATGAGGGCAAATACAGAGAACATGGGATAGTGGTGGACACTAGTTCTGAATCTCAGAATCGAACACTTACCAGCTTGGTGACCACGGGCAAGGGCTTCACTTTCCTGTTTGTAATGGTGGTAGGAACAGTCTGTACTGGTTTGGTTGGCCTGAAGATTAAATGAAATAATTAGAACAGTACCTGGAGTGTAGTAAGGGCACTGTGTACATATGGGTCACAACCAGCACAGAGCCAGGCTCACGCCCAACAGGCCCAGGGCCTCCAGAGGGGAGGCAGCCTGTACAGGACCTCCCTGGTGGGTGCTGTGGGCCTGGGGGCGGGAGGAGGAGCCCATGCCTTGCTGACTGTGAGCGGGCAGCAGCTCAGCACCCAGACGCTGCCACCACTGCGCTCAGCCTGTTCTCCCTCCCTCCCTGCTGATGTGCCCAGGGGGAGGCGTGATTTCTGCCCCCAGCTTCTCTCCGCCTACCAGGGCAGTATGTCACATCAGCCCCCAGCTACTTTCCCTGGCAGGTCGGGCAGGAAAGGCTGGGCGTGGGAGGAGGCCTACCACCTAGCCCAGCTCCTCTCCTGGACAGAAGGGAAGACCTAAGGGGTGTGGCTAGGGGCGGAGAGAAAGAACCAGTTCCTCTGGGGACTGTTCCCCAATAAGAACAGATAGTAAGGAGCCCCTAATGACCTTAGGCTAACCTGGGCTCACTGGGCCCATTATCTTGCAATTAACTTGCAAATTCCAAGCCCATGGGTTTTTCAGGAAATTTCTATGGAACACGCCTGAATATTAAGAAGTTTGTCAGTTACCCCAAAGACAGAGGCAACAGCCAATCCTTCCAGGAGACAGGCCGGGCAAACTAGACAGCTTGGTTAGCTTATAAAAGATGGTGTGTGCTCAGACTGGAGTCTCTTCACTCACTGAGAGGGACGGGTCTCAGCCTTGAGATGTGTTTTCCTCATAAGGTGTGTGCTTTTGTTCTACAATGAATGTACATGGATGGGGATCCCTCTGTGGTTGTGATCACTTTGTCATCAGCTGGGTGACAGTGCTCGTTCTGGCACTGGGAGCCAGGATCCAGGGAACACCCTCCTGCAGAGGGACCCCACACTTTCTCATTCACCCACGCAAGTTTCAACTTGCTCTGCCTGTCCCTGTTGCTGGGAGCCTTTCATATGTTTCCATCTACACAGATTTTATGTTTCATAAGCCGGCTTTTTCCTTGTTTTTTTTTTATTTATTTTTTATTTTTTATTGGAGACAGAGTCTCACTCTGTTGCCCCAGGCTAGAGTCATGGTGTCAGCCTAACTCACAACCTAAGCTCAAACTCCTGGGTTCAAGTGATCCTCCTGCTTCAGCCTCCCTTTTGATTTGATACACAGATTTGATGTTTCATAAGCTGGCTTTTTCCTTGTTTATTTATTTATTTATTTTTTATTGGAGACAGAGTCTCGCTTTGTTGCCCCAGGCTAGAGTCATGGTGTCACCCTAACTTACAGCCTAATCTCAAACTCCTGGGTTCACGTGATCATCCTGCCTCAGCCTCCCAAGTAGCTGAAACGCTACTGATTATCTTTTAGTGGATAAAAATAATAAAGCTCTTTTAATGTAAGAGCTTCATTATTCTCAGCTGTGTCATTTGGTCTACCACAATGCTCAGCTAATTTGTCTGTTTTTAGTATAGACAGGGTCATTCTCCTGCTCAGGGTGGTCTCAAACTCACAAGTTCAAGCAGTCCTCCAGCCTTGGCACCTGAAGAGAGCTAGGATTACAGGTATGAGCCATCATGCCCGGCCTCTTAGTTTTTTTAATCGATTGGAGTAGAAAAGAGCTGTGAAGACAAGTGAGTGACATGAGGGAGGACATCAAGGCAGGACAAACAGCCCTGTGCGGGTCACGGGAGAGAAGGGCAACAGATGAAGCTGGAGAGGCAGGCAGGGCCTCAGTCCCACTGGCCCAGTAAGCAGCCTCAGGCACTTGGCCGTCTGAGGCGGGGATATTCTCTTGGCTGTCAGAGCTCTCACTCTGGACATTTGCAGTGGGTAAAACCGAAGGCATAGGGTGGTGGGCTGATTTAGGCGAGAAAAGATGAAGCTCAGAACTTCTTGCAGAAGCAAGAAATTGGAGAAATATCTAATAAGAAATGTTATCATGACAAAATGGACGACGTATTGTATACTGTGCAAAGATAGAAGCCATAGGCCCTATGGGGTCCAGCTTGATGGCGATGGCGCGAACTCACCACCAATATTCTCAGTTCCTTTCCCCAAGTGTTGATATCCAGACCCTCTCTGTAAATAGCCAGCTAAGCCTTTTGGCTTGCTAAAATGTCAGCTCAGTTGAGCAGTAGGAAGAATAAGGAAGCATGAGTCTCCCCTGACAAATTATGCCTCCCCTCTGTTGATGTAAACGCTCCCTTAAATCACCCTTGAATTTCCCCTCTGTTCCTGAGGAACTGGTTGGGAGCTAAAGCAGGCTATAATAATTTAATCTTTACAGAAATTCAGAAAACAGAAGTGACAGGACTAAAGTTTCATCCCCCCTCTCCCATATTCTGAATGTTCCCATTTCATTTCTGGATGCCACCGAGTCTTTATCCATTAAAGGAACATCAGATTCTTTTAAATTTAGTAATCTTTTTTCTCATTTGATTTGATGTGGCATTCTGAAGGGATACAGAGCATTCTCCATCTCTGCTTTTACACATTTATATTCTGTATAGATGCTTTCAAGGTCTTACTTGCTGAATCTGCATTGTTGAGATGAAATCATGAGCCTTTTGATTTAATGTAAGAGCTTCATTATTCTCAGCTGTGTCGTTTGGTGCCTGTATCTCTGCTGCCTAAAAATGCCATCAGGATCCATCAAAATAAACAAAGCTCTCTTAAAATTTACTTTCCAAAAACAATAGGAAAAGTTGCTGGAAGAGTACAAAGAAATCTAAACAGTATTCACAATGAAAATGGGAAGGTTGAATGAGAATAAATATGTACTTGTTTTTCTTCTGAAAACTTTTGCCTCATATCAACATTTTGAAAACCTCTAACGAAGCCAGAAAACAAACTCCCTTTTTCCCTCCCACAGGAAAAGTTCAAATTAAAGATATTAGTATAGTTTCTCTTTTTGTTTGTGTTTACTTTGCATTTCACAAAGTTGAAAGGCATGTTCATTCTCACAACGTCCATATATTTATTCTTTATATACTTCATACAGATGGATCAAGTTTAGTGTATCAAAGAAGATGGAGCAGGTATCACGTACAAAGTACCAGAGAACTCAGGCTTTGAAATAGAAAAAATCACTGTTCCGGCTCGGCGCCTGTGGCTCAGCGGGCTAGGGCGTCAGCCATGTACACCTGAGCTGGCAGGTTCGAGTCCCGCCTGGGCCGCCAGGCAACAATGACGGCTGCAACCAGAAAATGGCCGGGCGTTGTGGCGGGCGCCTGTGGTCCCAGCTACTTGGGAGGCGGAGGCAGGAGACTCGCTTGAGCCCAGGAATTGGAGGTTGCTGTGAGCTGTGATGCCACAGCACTCTATCCAGGGTGACAGC
>CAUYRH010101892.1:0-24355 GCA_963574655.1 Perodicticus potto | reverse complement strand
GCAGGTTAGAGACCCTCAGTCACCCCTGAGATTTTCATCATCCTCCCCATTTCACAGATGAGGAAACTGAGGCTCAGATGGGGGACGTGACCTCCTTAAGACCCTGAAGCTAGTGATGCTGCTGAGCCAGGACTCAGCTCCGGTGTTTCCACCAGCTCTGCACGGTGCCAATTCCAGGAGTTGCTTTATCTCTCCAGCTTCATCAGCAGGACGTGGGCAGGAATCTGGACTCCTCACCCTTGACCACGCTGGCTCAGGGTCAGGCCCCCAGACCCTGCCAGGTGACACTAGGCTCCCAGGAGGAGGGGCTCGGCAGAAGAGTCCAGTGAGGACTGACTACGTGCCCAGCACGGTGCTAAGTGCTTGACCTTCACAGTCCCCTTTAATCCTGACAACAACTTTAATCCCACCTCGCAGAGGAGGAGACTGAGGCCGAGGAGCCTGCGACACGTGTCCAGGGTCACACAGACAACAGCCCTCAGAGTCCACTGTCTCACTCAGACCTGTTTGCATCCTGCCCATCACGTGCCACGTGCCGTGTGCTCCCTGCACACACCCGTCCTGTTTAATCCCACAGCAGTCCGCAGAGGGAAGTCTCCTCCCTCCCACTTCACCAGCGAGAAAACTGAGAACCAAGGTCGCTCAGCCCCACAGAATTCAAACCCAGGGCTGTCTCCTGCCGAGCCCACACCAAAGGCGGTTCCCTCCTCCCTCATTCTCAGACTGCAGGGAACTGACAGCCCTACTGTGGGGAGGGCACTGCAGGGACGGAGGCAGGAGGCAATGGGAACTGCAAGGATGGCAGGTGGGGCACCCAGCCCCCAGGTCTTTGGAGGTCCCCCAAGTTCTGCAGTTGCCAGGAACTTTGCACAGACTTCAATCCTTTGCAAATCCAGAGGGCTTAGGGCAGAGCCAGGCTTTTGAGAACCCAGGAGGGGAGGCTGTGAGGGAAGCTCATTTCCTGGAGTTTATGGCTCATGTTCCTCTTCCCTGTGGCACTCGGAGAGCCTCATGTCTGCATCAAGTTATGTCTCTGAGGGCCTAGCAATAAACCCTATGAAAGTGGGTTTATCATAAACTCATTATCATGCCCTTCCCCATGTGGGAGGTCATGTCAATAACTTCCTACCCGATACCGCCTCATACAGATCCCAGGCAAGCCTGCAAACCCGATCCAGGAGCTGTAAATCCATCCCCACTTCCCCCAGGAAATCAATTGCAAACTCAGTTGTTAAATCCACCCTAACATAAAAACTCTTAACTCACAGGCATTTTCTGAGCTAGGATAGGGCTACCTAAGGACATGCCCCAAGGGGACACCCTCCTGAGTCTCTGACTTCTGTCCAGGTTTCAGGGGAAACAGCAGAGACCCACCAGGACCAGGCCTAGTCAGGGACACAGCAGGTGACCGTGGAAATACCTTCACTGGGTAGGCTCTGTGTTACTTATCACTGCCCTCTCCTCCTGCTTACAGGCCAGTTCTTCCCGGGCAGAGGTACTGTCTATCAAAGGGGAAAGGTCAGCTCAGAGGGAACAGGGGTCTCATCCCAGATTCCACTGTGTGTCGGGCTAGGGATGAGGGCCGGCAGCTCAGTCCAAACAGCAGTCCAAGAGATGAGGCTTTCTCAAATGTGGAGTCACAAACCCACGTTTTCCTTAGGATGCACTGGCTCTGAATCACACCAGCTAGCATGATCCCCATAAGATGCTGTTACTGTTTTTGAAAAAGCGAAGACTTTCATGTACGGGGAGAATTGGCAGGTCTGGGTTCACAGAAAGGGGGTGACTCTTGCTGTTGAGTATCACAGGGCTCCACCCTGCTCCTGTCTTCTTGACTTCTGGGAAGACAGAATAGGCCATGTGTATTTGCTGAGTGAAGAGACTGATTGATTTTGATGGGCCAGATTTAGAGATGGCACCAAGAATAAGGGGGTGATCTTTGACCAATTTTCTGCAACAGCAAATGTTCTCCACCACCAACAGTGGCAGTTTTAAAACACAATCACAATTTTTTTAATTTCTTCTCCCATAGAGAGGTGAAGTCTGTGTCCCTTCCCCTTGAATGAATGAGACCTATTGTGATTGCTTTGACCAGTAGTACATGGTGGAAGTCATGTCCCATCCAGGGCTGGCTCCTAAAAGCTGCCACATGAGACATCCAATTACCCCCCAAGGCCACCATGCTGTGGGGAAGCCCAAGATACATGGAAAGGCAACAGGCAGTACTCCAGCCAACATTCTCAGCTGGCTCCAGCCATTAGACATGTGCATGAGGCATTCCGTAGATTCTTTCAACGCTCAGTTGTTCAAATCACTTCCAATGATTCAAATCTAGGAAGGCCAGATTTGAATTCTAGCTGAAGCCCCAGACATTGTAGAATGGAGATCAAACCATACCCACTGTGCCTTATCCAAATTCCTAGCTCATTGCCTCTGGTTGTTATTTTTAAATTCGGGATGATTGGTTATGTAGCAGTGGCTAACCAGAATACCACCCTAGGGCATGAAACAATATTCAAAGTGGTTTAAACTCTCAGCCTCCATGTTGAAATTCTCAGGAAATCTATTTCCTTATCTTTGGATAGATTACCAATATTGAGTGTCTTAGTTAGCCTTTGCTGTGTAACAAATCACCCCAGAACTTATAAACTTAAAACTAATCAAAAGGTATTATCTCTCACAGTCCTACAGTGGCTGGCACTTCTCTGCAGGTTCACTCAGACTTACTCTCCTGCTTTTCATCTGGCCTGGAAAGTCCAATCTGGCCTCACTGACACTGCTAGTAATTGGCTGTTGGCCAGGAAGCCTCGGCTCTCCACATGTCCTGTCACCCCCAGCAGACGAGGCTATCTTAGGGCAGCGTGCCAAGAAGGCAAAAACAAAGTCACAAGGCCCGTGAGACCTACTCTCAGAAGCTATGACCTCTTTTTCCCCTGAATTCTACAGCAAATGTAAGCCACAAGCTTTCCCGGATTCAGGGAGAGGGGAAGATGCCACCTTTTAACAAGACAAGGGAGCAAAGTCCTACTTCACAGGGCATGCATGTCAGGGCAGAAGAAATCTGTACCGTCTATTAAAATCCACCACTCTGAGGAAGAACTTAGCAAGCCTTTTGGGGGCAGAATGTATGTAATGCGGAGAGAGGGGTACAGGGGTGAGCCTAAGAACCCCTGTGGCTTACTCAGCCCCAACGGGCAAACTCAGGTAACTGCTGTCTCACCTAGAAGAAAGCAGGTTGTGCTCTCTGCAGCAAAGCCACTCTCCATGGCTCCTGTGGCTTTCCAGTGTGTCGGGGAACAGAGGCTGGTTGCGACCCTCCCTACTGTTCTGTCTACTGTCTGCTTGCTGTTTCCAGCCTGGAACCTTCTGAGATGGGCGGGCCCCCTCACTCACACAAAGACAACACAAAGATAGCCCTGCTGAGTACCTAGTAGAGTGGGTAGCAAGTGGGCCAGGGGCAGGGTCTGACTGTCAGGTTGCAAGGATCGCTGAACTGGAATGAAAATGCTTTGTACAAGGACATCCTGGAGCGTGGGAGGGAGGAGAAAGGTAAAAGCAAAAAGTAAGCCTAGGGTGGTATGGGGCTAGAGCATGTCAGAGGGGGCCCTGAGGCTCCACCAGGAGCTATCCATGGTGGTGTGAGGACCACCCCACACCCCACCACCACCACGGAGCACAGCCCCACCTGCAGAGAGTAGCCCATTGGAAATTGTCTGAGTCCATTCAGGCTGCTTTAACCAAATGCCTCACACTGGGTAATTTATAAGCACAGATGTTTATTACTTACAGTTCTGGAAGCTGGACTGTCCAAGATCAAGGAGCTGGCAGGTTCAGTGTCTGATGAGGGCCTTTTCTTCATAGATAGTGGCTTCTCACTGTGTCTTTTTATAGTAAAAGGGGCAAACAGGGTGCCTCAACCCTCGTTTATGAGGGCACTAACCCTATTCATGAGGGCAGAGTCCTTGTGACCTAATCACCTCCCAAAGGCCCACCTCTTAACACTATTGCATTGGAGATAGATTTCAGCATATGAATTTGGGGTGAACACAAGCATTCAAACCATGGCAGGAATCTACCACCAATAGCATGTGAAATGAGTGTTCCCATTAGTCTCTCCTAACCCTCAAGGGTCTGAGAGCTTCGGAACCAGAATCAGCCCAGCTTTAGGCAGGTACCAAATTTAGACTACATACTGATGGCCAGGAGTGAGAAAGAGGTCAAATAGGACCATGGGAGACCCTACTCTCACCTCATCAGGTGGGGAGGAGGGAGGGTACTTTGAGGAGGAGGGATACTGGAGAAATTGCAATTCCCATTTCACAGATGAGGAAACTGAGGGTCACAGAACAGAAGAGCTTGCCCAAAGTAACAGAGTAACAAAGCAACAGAGCTGGGACCTCATCCCACATCCATTGTGCTCCAGGATCGCAGACTGTACTCAGGAGACCCTGCAGAAGTCAGAGGAGAAGTGGGACCCAGGACACCCAGGAGGGCTGTCACTCTGCCCTGGTGTCCCTCAACTCTCTCAGAAGGCCTGGATGTATGAGCACATCCCGGGGACTGCAGTAGAGGCGCGTCTCAGGCTTCCAGTCCTCACAACCAAAGCTAGTGCCAGTAAATCACTCCAAATAATGGGACTGTTTGCTCAGGAAATCAGGGAGGCAGTAAACAGTTGCCAAAGTAATTAAACACACACGGTGGACGTGCCAGGCTTCTCAATGCTGCCCAGCTGCTCCCATAGAACCCTCCCCTCCTCAGGGGGGGATGAAGCCCTTGGGTTGTTTCCTGAGCTGAGCAATTGAGAATTAGAAAATCAAAGAAAAGACAAGGGTTTGGGGTAGTGGGTAGAGGGCCTTGGAAACCACTGAATATAAGCCCCTTGGTTTACAGATGGGGAAAATGAGACCCGGAGGTGAGAGAGCTGTCCATGGATACACGGTAAGCTTGAGGCAGAGGTAGGTCAGGGCTGCTCCCAGCACTGTGTCATTAAAAATAATTTTAAATGGATGATGGAAATGGCAGGATAAGCTTATTGTAACAGGCTGTAATGGCAGGAAAAGCCAAAATAGCCTAAAATTTCAACTATAGGAAATGAATTACATAAATGATAGCAATAAGTCCCAGGCAGCCAGTGAAAGGACAAAGAATATCCACGTGGGAAGATCAAATGAAAAAGCGACTTGAAAAAAGTGTGTAGTGATCCCATTTTTGTAAAAGAAAGAAAATTGAGAGTACCCTTCAAAGAACCTACCATATCATCAGGAGTGTAGGCTTTGGAATCACACAGAATGGGATTCAAACCTCTACAGTGACAGTTACGTAGTTAATGGGGTAGCCTGGGGTGGGTCTTTGACTCCGAGCCCCTATTTGCCCAACTTTAAATGGCCATAACAGTGTCTACCTCATAAGGTTCATGAGCACAAGTGGATTGATCTGATGTACTGAAAATGCTTGTCACCCCAGACACAAGAGGATGAATTCATGGGTGTTATTTTTGTTGGGGGTTTTTTTGCAGTGTTTTATCTGGGAAGTGGCCTTGGAATGGAGGGAATATGGTGCTTTCATCCCTTCTTTGTTTTTTGTGCATGTTAGGAAGTTAGACACCATTTTTTTCTCAATTGACATACAGAATCTTTCAAAGTCACCATCTTGTTCATCATCATCACTGAACTCATCAATGAATTTCTTTGTGGCTTCAAGATCATCAGCAGCTTTACGATCACAATCTTTAAAACTTTAATGCCATGTCTTTTCTTAAATTTCTATAACCAGCCTGTTGAATAATCACAGTTCCCTTCAATTTTCAGTTCATTGTGATAGATCTTTGCGTGTTTCGTGATCAGCATACCATGAAGTGTTCCCTGCAATGCAATGAATTCTCTCTTTCCATACACAATCGAATCTTCATCTTCATTTTTAGCTTTCTGCTTTATGTGTTTTTCTAATTTTCCTTAACTTGTGTTTATCTCTTTCCACACAGAACTTCAACAGTTTATCCTTCTGTTTCTTCAGGTCACATATGGCAGTCATTCCAACACCATACTCTTCTGCAAGACATTTTACCCTTCCACCACTGTCCAATTTTACCAACAGCTTGACTTTCTATCCTATAGGTAAACATAAATGCTTCCTCTTTTCCTTGTCACTGTTATCCATAGGCCTTTTTGATGTTTTCAGCAATATCTTTATATCTAACAACAGAACAGAGAATAAGCAAAAAAAAAAAAAAAAAAACCAGTAAGGCACGTGGGTCTTGGCCCCATGGGACACCATGAGAGGCCTGCCGTTGGCACATATAACTGTATATGTTACCTTTTGTGGGTGTTCTTGCATGGAGGAATCTAGGTATGTGCAGAAAACGTATTGCAGCTGAAGGGAGATGATCCCTTGGGGATGCTGAATAAAACCTGCATTTTGACTGTGATCTGTCACATGGGGTCAAGTGTGAAATCTTCCACTTTGGGAATGTTGTTGCTCAAAAAGTTTAGGATGTTGTAGCAGTTTACGGTTCAGATTTTCAGATTTGGATGCTCATCCAGGACAGATCTTTTTTCTCACACACTGTGCACCACTATATCAATCGCCTCTAGGGTAGGGCCTGCAGAACACCGCAGGCACTAAATGCTGTGTTTTATCTAGGAAGTGGACTTGGAACGCAGGGAATATGGTCATTGAATGAACGGATGAGGCCAACCCTCCACTGGGTCCTGGGATCACATAGCCTCCAAGAAGCTTTTCCACTCTCTTTTTTTTTTTAAGACAGAGTCTCAAGCTCTCACCATGGGTAGAGTGCTGTGGCCTCACAGTTCACAGCAACCTCAAACTCCTGGGCTTAAGCAATTCTCCTCTTGCCTCAGCCTCCCAAGTAGCTGGGACTACAGGCGTCCGCCACAAGGCCTGGCTATTTTTTTTGGTTGTAGTTGTCATTGTTGTTTGGCAAGCCCAGGCTGGATTCGAACCCACCAACTCCGGTGTATGTGGCTGGCACATTAGCTGCTTGAGCTACAGGTGGTGAGCCCAAGGAGCTTTTAATGAGCACTCAGGAGCACAGCTTAGGGCATGTCCCTGAGTCCCCATCCCTCCCAGCAGGTCCCCAGGCCCAGGCAGGGGCAAGTGCAGCATACAGAAGCTGTTGACACTGCAGGACTACTGGCTGGGGAAGCTGCAGGCTGAGCCAGGCACCAAGGCCCTGTCAGAGGCTGAGGCAGGTGGGTTCCTGCTCTGCAGTTCTGCAGGGCCTGTGTACGTGGCCAGACTGCAGTGGCCTGACACTGAGGAAACTGTGTGGCAGCAGGCCTTGAGCACTGACGTACACACCACGGGCTGCGAGGCTTCTGTGGTCCAGGGGAGATGATTTTTTCTAATTTGTTAATACAGTGGATTATACTGATGTTCCTTTAATATATATACTCTTATTTGGCTTATCTATTTCTTCTTGACTGAGTTTTAGTAGTCTGTGTCTTTCAAAGAATTAGCATTCCTTCCCTCTAAGGTATTAAATTTATGAGCATGGATTTCCTTATTATACCTGTAATGTCTATAGGCTCAATATTCGTGACATTGGTGAATTTGTTCATTCATTTTCTCTCTTTCTCCGGCCTAATGAAAAAATGACCAATTTTAAGCCCAGGCACAGTGGCTCATGCCTGTAATCCTAGCACTCTGGGAGCCCGAGGCAGGTGGATCACCTGAGCTCACAAGTTTGAGACCAGCTGAGCCAGAGGTAAAATAGCTGGACATTGTGGTGGGCACCTGTAGTCCCAGCTGCTTGGGAGGCTGAGGCAAGAGAATCACTTGTGCCCAAGAGTTAAAGTTTGCTGTGAGCTGTGATGCCACAGCACTCTACCAAGGGTGATAAAATGAGACTCTGTCTCAAAAATTAATTAATTAATTAATTAAATATTACCAATTTTATCTTTTTTAAGAATCGGCTTTTGGTTTTAATTAATTCTATTAATTATGTTTTCAATTTCATTGATTTATAATTTTCATTATTTCCTCCCTTCTGCTTGATTCAAGTTAACCAATTTGTTCTTCCTCTAATTTCTTAAAGTTATTGATTGTTAGATCTCTCTTCTTTTCTAATAGATGCACTCAGTACTAAAAATTTCCCTCTAAGCACTGCCTTAGCTGCATCTCACAAAGTTTGGTATGTTGTATTTTCATTTTCATTTAGTTCAAGATAATTTTTGAGTTTTCTTTAGACTTCTCCCTGTGATCCACGGGTTATTCAGAAATATGTTTAAAATTTTCACATATTTGGGGATTTTCCATACATCTTTCTATTATTAAGAATCTAGGGCAGCGCCTGTGGCTCAAGGGAGTAGGGCACCGGCCCCATATGCTGGAGGTACAAACCCAGCCCCAGACAAAAAAACCGCAAAAAAAAAAAGAATCTATTATATAATTTCTAGTTTAATTCCATTTAAGTCAGACAACACATGATGTATAATTTCTGTTCTTCTACATTTGTGTAGGTTTGTTTTATTACCCAGAGTATAGTCTATCTTGGTGAATGTTCCATGTGTACTTGAGAAGAATGTGTAATCTTCTTCTATTACTGGGTGGAGTGTTCTATAAATATCTGTTATATTTAGTTGAGGATGTAGTTCAGATCTTCTATATCTTTACTGATCTTTGTCAATTGTGGATTGGTTTCAGTTGGTTGTTCTCCTCATTATGGGTCATATTTTTCTCCTCATTATGGGTCATATGTTTCCATGCCAGGTAATTTTTGACTGGGTACCAGACATTGTGATTTATATCTTCTTGGGTGCTGGATATTTTTCATCCCTATACATATTCTTGTGCTTTATTCTGAGATGCAGTGAAGTCACTTTGAAATAATTTGATCCTTTTGGGTTTTGCTTAAGCTTTCGTAGGCAGGTCCAAAGGAGTGTCCAGTCTAGGGATAATTATTCCCCATTCCTGAGACAAGACCCTTAAGTTAATTCTACTCAGTGTCACGCGAGTCATGATATTTTCCAGTCTGACTGGTAGGAACAGAGGTTATTCTCAGCCCTGTGTGAGCAGTAGCACTATTCTGTAGGTGACATTTCCCCTCACCCATGGGTACAGTGCCTGATTACCACTCAGCTGGATACTTAAAAGGACCCTCTTTTAGATCTCTGACGATCTCCCTCTACACAGCTCTCTCCTTTCCAGCACTGTATCCTGTGAACTGTAGACACGTTTATCCCCTCAGACTCTCAGCTCCACCCGGGAAATCCACTGTGCTGTCTTGATCCCATTCCCCGTACCACATACTGCCAAAAACTCTCCCAAAGCAGTAAGCTGGGGAGATCATAGGGCTCAAACCTTTTGTTTTCCATCTTGCAGAGATCCCTGTTCTTACCTGATATTCAGAAAAATGTCCAGAAAATTCCCAAATATTTAAAAATTAAACAATACACTTCTAAATAACCCATAGATCAAGCCATTATTTCATATATTTGTCCATTTTGTGCCATGAAAAATGAACTCCATCTTGACCAGAAGAAAAATCACTCATTTTATTCTTTACAGACTCCTACATTGTGTGAATGTTTACAGTACACATGTGTTATTTTCTAAATTAAAAAAGGAGGACATACTAATTAAGGTTAAGGCAAGGGGAGGGAATAACCCTAAACCAGTAGCCGCTGGTGATGCGTGCTTTCTGCTGGTGTCCACATGCTTGTGGTGAAGGATCCAGGGCTGTGATGCTGGGCATTGCTGGCTGCAGCTTCTGCGTAGAGTGTGCCGTGCCATCTCCAGTCTCATCTCAAGAAAAATAGCTTCCTATTCTACGGCAGTGATTATGGGAAAGTGCGCATGAAATGAGCAAGGTCCTCACAGCACAGCGAGACTGGCCACGATATTTCCTTCCTTGCAAGGGCTTGGCTGCGGGTGATCTGTGTTCTCTTGTTGCTCACACACGCCCTGTGATTAAACATTGTTTTAAATGTTCTTTAGCTGTTGGTGTCTGGGGCTCCAACTGCTTGAAATTGCACAGATAAAAAACTTAAGCAAAGAACACCAAGACTTTGGCTCCCTGACATTTTGCCACCATCTCTGACAGAGCCCAGCAGGCACATTAAATAACGAGAGTCAATAATGAGATGCTTCAGGAACTGAAATAAAGCAGGGAGAGAGGGGGTGCTGCAAAGTGGGCTTTTCTTTAAAAAGTCACGTGGTTCTCTTGCTGTCACTTTTGGCAGAAGGAGCATTAGGCAGCTTCTGGGAGGCTCCATCCAATTGTGACAGAAGAGAAACAAAGCCAGCCCCGTCAAGAAGGTGTCAGTTCCACGCAGCTCCATGGAAATGCAGAGAGCTGTTCCAAAGCCCTTTGACCTGCAGAGGACGAGTCAGTTTGGTGAAGCAGAAAACATCAGTCAACTCAGTCCCAAGCACTGAGCACCTCCTATGTGCGGGGACCACGGACATTCTCCATCATCACCGTCATAAAGAATATCACTGCGTGGTTGTCTGCTATATGGGCAGCTCTGTGCCAAGTGCTATGCATGTATTTTTTTTCATTTAATTCTTGCAAACACTCTCTGAAGTAGACTTGTATGGAAAAGAAACTGAGGCTCAGAGAATTTAAGCATGCTGCCTACTCTGAAATGTTTTGTAAAAGACAGCACAAGGGTTTGAACTCAGAGCTTCTATCTCTAGGTGTGTCCTCTCTCCTCTAGAACTACCCTGTGTGGGACTGGGCAAGTTGTTAAACCTTGTACAATTGGCTAAATAACCCTGTCCAGAGTACATACTTACGTGATTTCCAATAGCTCATCAACTCAAGAGGAAGTTTCCTAATTACTATTTTCCAAGTTCCTATGTGTTCCTTAACCTGGCCTTTTCCAGTGTTCAAGTTTCTATCCCCACATCCCTTATCTTCCCTCTGATTCCAGATCCGATCAGTCAGGTATGGAGGTCCTGGAATCTCTTGGGCACGTCCCCAGGTTAGGGGAGGGTCCAATTAGGTGCAGGTAGTGACAGCTAGAGGGAGTTCCCTGGGCTTTGTTGTTTGACACCCAAAAGAAACTAAGCACTGTGCTGGTGAGGTAGGGGTCAGGGAGGAAACTAAGTGGGAGAGAGATTCAACGAGTTCCCAGTTTGGGGGGCCTCAGGCCTCAGTGTCCTCATCTGTGAAATGGGTTTATCTAGTAGTGAGGAGTGACATGATAACATGGGAAGAAACACAGAGTTCCACCCACAGCCTCTCCTTTCAAAGATAAAATGACATGAAGAACTATCTGGAATTTTTACATGCCAATGATAGAAACCCCAATCTGAACTTACTTAAGAAAAGGATAATTAATCAGAGGTGATAAACTGAAAAGTTTATTGAGAGTTCCAGTTTCAGATCTGGCTTCACCCAGGTTGTCCCAAAGATCTCCCCAGAACTTGGTTTCTCTCTCTTTCATCTCATTTCCAATTTCCTGTTCAGGCTGCATCCTCAGACCTGCCTTCCACTGAAAGAGACGAGACAGCTGCCAAAGCAATACACCTGCTCTGAAGGTCCAAAGAGCCTTGCCCTAGTAAGCTCAGCACAAGTCCTGGGAGTCACTTTGATTTCTTCCTTGATTATTATTATTTTCTTTCTTCCACGCACATCAAATTTAATTTGTTCTTATTCTACTTTCATAAGGTGGCAGCTACGTCATTGATCTGAGATCTTTCTTCTTTTCTAATACAGGTTTTGAATGCTATAAATTTTCCTCTAACTGCTGCTTTAGGGATATCCCAAAAATGTAGATATGCTGTTCTTTCATTTACATTCTGTTCAAAATACTTTCTGGTTTCCCTTTTAATTTTTTTTTCTTTGACCAACAGGTCATTTTCAAAATATATTTTTTAATTTCCAAATATGTGGTGGGATTTCCTGAAACTTTCTCATTTTAGTTTCTAATTTAATTCCATTGTGGTCAGAGCATACTTTGACAACTTAAGTCCTCTTTAATGTTGTAAAATTATTTTAAAGCTCAGAATAGCTCTGTTTTGATAAATTTTCAATGTGCTCTTGAAAATAATGTATAGTTGGCTACTGTTGGATGGAGTTTCTATGACTATCAATTAGATGAAGTTGATTAATAGTGTCATTCAGATCTTCTATAGCCTTACAAGTTTTCTGTACATTTTTTTATCAATTATTGAGGGAGTTGTATCAAAATCTTTAAATTGTGAATTTGCCTATTTCTCCTTTTAGTTTTATTAGTTTTTGCTTCATGTATTTTGAAACTCTGTTATTAGGGGCATAGAAGCTTAGGCTTCTTATGTCTTATTGCTGAATTGACCAATTTATCATTATGAAATGTCTTTCTTTATTCCTGGTTATTGTCTATGCTCTGAGATCTACTTTTTCTGGTGTTTGGCCACTCCAGCTTTGTTCTGATTAGTGCTATCATGGTATATATTTTTCAGTCCTCTTTACTTTTAAGCTATTTGTTTCTTTATGTTTAAGGTACATTTTTCATAGGCAGTATATAGTTGGATCTTGACTGTTTTTCTGATATGATAATCTCTGCCTTTTAATTCAGATGATTAGACCATTTGTATTTAATGTAAGTATTATATAGTTAGGTTTAAGTCTCTTGTCATGTTATTTGTTTTCTATGTTTCTCAGATATTCGTTGTTCCCTTTTCTCCTTTTTCTGCCTTCTTTGTATTGAGTTTTATACGGGTATATGATTCCATTTTATCTTCTTTGTTTTTTGTTTTTTTTTTTGAGACAGAGCCTCAAGCTGTCACCCTGGATAGAGTGCCGTGGCATCACAGCTCACAGCAACCTCCAATTCCTGGGCTCAAGCAAGTCTCCTGCCTCTGCCTCCCAAGTAGCTGGGACTACAGGCGCCTGACACAATGCCCAGCCATTTTTTTTTTTTTTTTTTGGTTGCAGCCATCATTGTTTGGTGGGCCCGGGCTGGATTAGAACCCGCCAGCTCAGGTGTACGGGGCTGGTGCCTTAGGCCGTTGAGCCACAGGCACTGAGCCATCTTCTTTGTTAACTTATTAGAGCCATCTCCTTGTTTTGTTATGTTAGTGATTTGGTTTAAGGGTCTTATGTGTACATCTTTAATCTATTACAGTCTTCCTTCGAGTGACGTGATAGTATTTCACATGTAGTATGAAAATCTTATAATGACATTCTTTCTTTT
Organism: Perodicticus potto; assembly: GCA_963574655.1. Classification (NCBI taxonomy): domain Eukaryota; kingdom Metazoa; phylum Chordata; class Mammalia; order Primates; family Lorisidae; genus Perodicticus; species Perodicticus potto. The sequence continues at coordinate 11,216 of CAUYRH010101892.1, read as the reverse complement.
CTCCCTTCCTGGCCTCTGTGCTATTTCTTCTGATAAATTTCACTTCTACATGGGTTATGAACCCCACAATGCATTGTCATTACTTTTTCATTGTAATCAATTGTCTTCTAAAGATTTTTAAATAATAAAGGAAAAAATCTGTTATTATTTTCCCATGCAGTTACCAGTTCCTGTGATTTTTGTTCTTTGCATAAATACATATTTTCATCTGGTATTATTTTCTTCCTGCCTAAAGTCTGCCCCTTTAACATTTCTCATAGGTTGGGTGTGCTGGTGATGAATTTCTTTAGAACCTGGTACTCAAGGATTTTGTACCCAACAGCACAATTTCCTAGGAATAATGCTCTCCAAAAAAATCAAAGTGAACCAATATTTCCTGTCAACCTTGTGCAAAGACAACATATAAACGCCACAGAGCCACTAGACAGAGTCTTTGGCCTGATAGTCAAGGTCCATCCTGACCTGGCCCTGACCATCTCTCATCCCACCCCTCATTTTTGTACTATCTCTGGATACTCCCTACTGTTTTCTCCTTCCATTCTTTGGCAAACCGTTCTTTTGTTCTTCTACAGATGTCATTCCCCGCTTCATCCAAGGGGTAAACTCCTATTCATCCATCAGAACCCCAAGTCAAGGCCACATTCCCTTAAAAATGTCCCTTGCCATCGCCCAGTCCCTACAGAGCAAATTATCTCCTTTCTCCCAACTTCTGAACCATGTAACTTCTTGTACAGGGGCCATTAGTAAACTAGATTACAATTTATTTATTTATCTATATGAATGTCTCTCCCAGACACAGATGTAGAATGTTATGCAGAGGCGAATATATCCCCAGCCCAGCCAGCCACACCTGTTCCCCTGCACGCCCTGCCCAAGGGACCCCTGTCCAAAACTTAAACCATAAAAGCTCTGACTGAAACACTGTCATTTCCATCCCTGGTAAATTGGGGGGCTGGGGAAGTAGCTGAGCATGTGCCTCCACCACTCCCCTGGTTTGAAGTTTATGCTTCATGAGATGCAGCACTCCCCAAGGGCAGAGACTAGATAGAACCTTGTCTTCTACTTCTGCTGGACAGCTGCTTCTATCTCAGTGGTCTCATTGGCAGCAAGGGAGGACATTTAGTAGATGTTCAGGAACCAGGAGGTGAAATGTATCATGAAGAGAGGAAAGGGAGTTTTCTCTGCTTCTGGGTGGAACCCAGCCCTGCCCTGGTAACTAGAGGGTGGACGGCTGAGGGATGATGAGGACCTGCCCCTTTGGCATGAACGCTGACCTCCCCACTCCTCTGGGACACCACTAATAAGGTACCACCAGGCCCTCTGGAGGCCTCCTGAGCAGAGATCTGTGATGGCTAGAAGAGAACAGCTCAGCCTCCATCTGAGTACCATAGCTGATGGGTTGGTTTGTGAACCCATGTGAGACACCTCAGGGACTCTCAGCCAGGGGAATTGCAAGGGACAGCTGTTCCCTCAAGGGCAGGAAGGCAGGAGCACTGAGGAGACCCAGATTTTCCTGCGACCTGTTGCACGTCCATGCACAGACGGGTGAGATCTTCAGCTGCAGCAAACACCCAGCCCAGCCAGCTGCACCTGTTTCCCTGTATCCCCCACCCACGGGACCCCTGCATCCCAGAGTCAAGGTCTACAGTCAGGAAGAAAACCTGGCCCATTTTGGCCCCAATCACATGTCCATCCTTGGAGTTATCAAAGCCTGTGGTGGGCACCACAGTGGCTGGGCCCAGCCTGCTTACGCAGAAACCCGCTGCTCTCTGTGTACCCAGATCTGTAGCCGGACACAGACAGCTCGGTGCATGCTTGATCTTTGTCTTAAGACAAGTCAATATGTTTTGCCAGAGCCAAGCAGTGCAGAAAGTACAATGCGTGCAGGTGTCAGAGGCACAAACCCAACCTCTGACTCTGCCAGTTTTATAGGTCTCACCCAGGGTGGCCACTTCCCCTAGGAGTCACCAGGGACTGGCCGTGTGCTGCAAAGCCCTAGGCTTCAATCCCCAGCACAAAAGATGAACAGCTGTTTTCTCTCCTTTTGCTTTTATTTTCCTTTTTTTCTTACTCTTTCTTTCCTTTTTTCCTTCCTTCCTTGCTGTCTGTAATCTGACTACAGAGAAACACAATATCAGAGTGGTGCTGCCTGCCTTTAATCAGAACCTAATTCCTTTATCACAGAGCTCAGAGATGGAGATTGCCAAAGGAGACAGACAAGGAAGATATTGACCACAATTAACATTTCTTTGCTTTGCAGAGAACAGAAATTATTCCAGGGTGTGCGTTTCATTTTAATGTAACTTTAACACGGGAGACGCTGGGAGGCCAGCCATGGATTAGCAGCAACACCAGGAGGAAGAGCAAGAAGGCAGAGGGAAGGAGGGATGCCAAGCTGAGGACGAGAGGGTGGGCCTTGAGGCAGGATTAGATAGAGAGATGCCAGGATGGGGCAGGAGCCAGATTGGACCTCTTCTACCATGACAACAGGATGCTCTGGGCCTCAGAGGGAGGGAAAGAGGAAGAGATGGAAGGAGAAAGGGAAGGGAAGGAGGGAAGGTGGCACTTGGGTCAGTTCTGCCAAGTTTGCCAGCCTTTTCCCAGTTTCAGGCCTCTCCTGGTTTTCTGCCCTGTCCAAGACCATCCGCTGTGTCAGTGAAAATGTGCCCCTCCATCCCTGAAGTGATGGGAGGGAATCCCTGTGACTGGAGGGGAGAGCACTTTGGGAGAAAATCAGGAAATGAGGCCAGACCAAGCAGACCCAGTAAGAAGCTGTTAGAGTCCTTGATGAGAGAAGACGGTGGCCTGGGGACGGGGGAGGCAGCACCCATCACAAGGCAGCAGGTGGGATCAGTAAGACTCGGTGACTATGGCCATGGAAGACTGTGGGGGACCCATGTGAGTAATGTGCATCAAGACAGCCCCAGCTAAGTGGCAGGACCCACAACTAAACACAGAGCAGGTTAAGATGATGTTTCTGATGCAGAAGTGACAGTCCTCAGTGACTGCCCAGACATGGGGAAGGCTGGAAGTGGCGGAGGAGAGAAGGGGTCAATGTTCCTCTCCTGCACATTCTGGCTGGGGTCCTTCTGTTCCACCCGGACATGATTCGCCCTGTGTTCTAATGGCAGACCGGCCCCTGCCTACCTCTTGAAGAGCACTGGACTTGGAGTCCTTGGAGTCCAGGGACGTACTACCAGCTTCAAGCACATGTGACTTGGGAGTCAGACAGGGGGCCTGCACTCAGAAGACATCATTTGGGGCCGATTGCGGTGGCTTATGCCTGTAATCCTAGCACTCTGGGAGGCCGAGGCAGGTGAATCATCTGAGCTCACAGGTTCGAGACCAGCCTGAACTAGAGTGAGACCCCTGTCTCTAAAAATAGCCAGGCATTGTGGTGGGCATCTGTAGTCCTAGCTACTTGGGAGGCTGAGGCTAGGGGATAGCTTGAGCCCAAGAGTTTGAAGTGGCTGTGAGCTGTGATGCCACAGCACTCTACCAAAGGTGTCAAAGTGAGACTCTGTCTCAAAAAAAAAAAAAAAAAGACACCAAGTTTCATGTAATACTCTGCTATTGACATCTTAAAATCCTTAACATCTTCACCCTTGATCTCGTGTTTTGTAAGTCCAGTGGACGATGGAGCATGTGTATGTGAGCAGAGCCGCACCACGTGTTCCTGCTGCCTCTCGCCGCCCCATTCACACGGAGCCCTTGTGATGCCTCACCAGCTAAGAATTCCGGCAGACCCACATGCATGGGAGTTTAGCGAGACTCTCAGTGAGCACAAGACCAGAGTGTCACAGCTAGGACTGAGTAAATGGGGATGCTGACAGTCCAAAAGTCCAGTTTCCATTTGAACCAGAACGATCAAACGCAGGAAGAGGCGGTGGTATTCTAAGAGACATGAATGACCAAGAAAGGAACCTTCTGTTCCTTCCTCACCTGGGCCACTGCATTGTACGAGGCAACCACTTGTCCTGCAAGCGACAGGGAGAAAGGCAAAGACAAGGCAATTCAGGGTGCCTTTCTCAGTCAGTCACGAGCCAAAGATAGAGGGTGTTAGTAGACGTGAATATCAAGAAGGGAAATCCAAGCAGCTGCGTTAATTTTGTGCTGAACTTCTACTCTCCCATATCAATGAAATATATGTAAATAAGCTACAAAATACAAATCCAATAGCACCTCCATAGCTGACCACCTCCCTACACTGACCTCCTCCTTAAGTTGACCTAATTTTCATAGATGGGCCATGCACCACGTGCATGTATTAGTACAGTAGGCCTAGTTCTTTAGGTTGACCACCTCTGTATGTCGACCAGGTTGTGACAGTCCCTTGGGAGGTCAACTTATGGAAGTTCTCCTGGAGTATAATTTCAGTGATCCTGTACGCCATGTAAATGCTCCTAAATTTGCATGTAAAACTGGCATTGCCTAACAGAAAAATGAATGGTAAAGTTCATGCTAATAATTGCAAGTTCTCATTTTTCTTTACTTAGAACATTAAATAGCAAATAAAAAACACCATGACAGGAGAGAGACTTCAGCAGAAAGGGAAAAGCTTTATAGTATGTTTAGCAGCAGTTTTCCAGATTTTTAAAGAAGGGCACCACATATTCATTTTTCGTTGGACCCCACAAATTATGTAACTGGTCCTAAGGGAGGCCTGCGCTTGGTCAGGGCAGGGAGGCTGTGTCTGCGTTATGTAATTCCTCAGCCAGCGGGATGTGCTAATTAAGTCGGGAAGTGTGTGAGCTGGAGGAAGGTCTAATTGCCTCTCCTCTGAAAGTTGGGAGGAGGCGGGTGGCGGGGTCCCATGGGAGAGCGGCTGGGGGCTCTCAGAGGGTAGGTGAGGACAGGACTGAAGGAATCGCATGGAGGGGGGAGGGGAGGCCAAAGGCTGTCCAGCACACACACTGCCTGTGTCATCACTGTGCCGGTGCCCTGAGTCTTATACCTCAGCAAGCCTGGGAGATGGGGACTGTGCCCTCCTTCCCCTGACAGATGAGACGACGGGGTGCCTGAGTGGTGAGGTGACTGGTCCAAGGTCCCACAGCCAGTGTGGGCAGAGCCGTTCCTCAGGGGGACCGACAGAGGCTCACCCTACACCAGACCCCGCAGCCACCATGAGAGACTCTGATGCTGCCCTCCAGGTCCCCCAGTCTAGTGGGGGTCAGATGATGACAGCACAGTGGGATATGAAGGGGTCACAGGTGGTGTGGGAGGCAGGGGTCAGAGCACTCCCCGAGGAGGTGCCGTCTGCACTGGGGTCTGGGAGTGAGCAGGGGCTAACCCTACCCAGCGGAGGGGGAGGAGAGGGGGGAGAAGAGGAGCAGAAGGAGGAGGATGAAGAGGAAGAGGAGCAGGGTAGAGAAGGGGAAGAGGAAGAAGAGGAGAAGGGGGAGGGAGAAGGAAGGCTCACAGTTCAGGAGTCGCCAGGTCAAAGGCCCAGGGGCAGGAGGGAGAAGCTTGTTCAGGGAGCTGTGGGCTGGGTGACTACAGCTGGGAGAAGGACTTGTGGGAGGGGAGAAGGGGGCAGGTGACGAGGCCAGGGCCCCCCAGGGGTTGAGCTGAGCTCAGGGTTAAGAGCAGGGACTCCTGTCTGAGAGACCCAGGGCAGGTCTCTGCTCATCTCTGCACTGGGTCTCCCCGATGCTAAGTGGGGTGATGATAGCGTCCATTTCTCCCTGGGGCGCTATGAGGCTGAAGGAGCTAATTTCTACGGGTGCCGAGGAGGGCAGGGGGTGGGGGGCACAGCAGGGGCTGCCTGAGCAGGAACCCAGCTAGCCTGCTGGCCCCACCCTGGGCACTCTGGCTGTGCTAGACTCACCACGACATGAGCTAATCCCCAGCAGCTTCCCCACCATCTCTCATAGGGACAGTGGCTCAGGCTCACAGAGGGTGACTCAATCCCTCCCGATCTCTCCTCCCTTCCTGAGCTGTGGGTGACAGGACAGAGAACTCACCAGTGACTACCTAGAGCCCCCTTCCTTTCCCTTCCTGCAGAGGAAGCTCCTTAAACTCAATTTTCACTTGTCCTAATGACATGGATGCCCCAAAGGCCCCCAAACATCTCCTCTCCACCCACCTGGCCCTCCCCCTCCTTCATCTACAGCCCATCCCCAAGACAAATGCAGCCCTGGGTCCCAGAGCAAGATGTGCTTTGTGTCCCTGGGGAGGTCACTATCCTCTTTGAGCCTCAGTTTCCCTATAGTAAAGTGAGGGCTTGGACAGGGAAATGGAACTCCCACTGGAGGAGCCCTACTGTGTGCTGGGCCCTGGCACATTCACCTCCCCAGCATTACTGGTTCTTCTGCTCCTGGTCCCTCCCTTTTCCCAGGTGACATCAGCAGTGACAGGACAGACAACTGTCCTCCACATCACATGCATCACTGTTCAAAGACCTGCTGTGGCTCCTACTGTTCACCACCTCAAGCCATCATGCCTTCCTACTCAGCAGTTTTACCACCAGCCACCTCTTCCATCTTCCCCTACAGGAACCTCCAAGCCCACTGGGTCTACACTGTGCTAGCAGCCTAACGCCACCCTTCCCTGCCTGAGCTTTGCTCCTGCTACATCTTCTCCCTCCTTTCCCCTCCCCCCTTTTGGAGGAACTTCTATGCATCCTTCAAAGCCCAGTCTTCATCTCATTGATGAGACCTTTTCCCAACAGAACTAATGGCTCCCTCAAGTCTTTCCCGCAACAGCCAGTAGAGAACAAGTGACATCAGCAGTGACAGGACAGACAGCTGTCCCAGGTTCTGGTTCTGGTACACACAGGTACCAGGCTCTGTCCTCTCCTGTTCTATGTGTCATCTCACTTAATCCTCACCACCACCCTGTGCAATAGAGGTCACTACTATCTACGGCACAGATGATGTGAGGCTCAGGGAGAAGATGTAACTTGCCTGAGGCCACACAGCCAGAAGCAGTGGAGCACCTACCTCCCCACCCTGTGTAATCACCCACTTCCAGCTTGTCTCCCCAGCTAGGTCATGGGCAACTCAAGCAGGAATTGTTCCTGGTCTGCCCTGCACTTCCCAGGCCTGGTTTGTCCAGTAGATACATCTGCAGGTGAGCTCCCCCGACCCCTACCCCCAGCCTTTGTCCTACCAGCCCAAGTCCATCTGTGAGTTAGTCCTCTGCAGTCTCCACAGACTGCCTTTTCAGCAGGACTTGGGCTTCCCTTCCTGCCTCTTTTCCCAACTGCCTGCCTGGATCTGGGATGCCCTTTGGGGTGCACATTCCCAGGGCCCAGGACCAGCCTCACTTGAACCCTCCCTAATGTTCCCAGCCCTGGGTCCATAAGAAATGCCCAGCACTGCTCCTCTGGGGCTCAGCCCCAGTTTGGGCCAATGGCAAAGCCCATCACCAATGTCTATTGTCCCAGCTCCCCATGACATACAAACCCCCATGTTCCTCCTGCATGGGGCCAGGGAAGAGTAGGGACTCTGGGGTCACCAGACCTGGGATCAAATCCCGCTCCCGCCGCTTAAGAAGCTGAGTGGCCTGGGACAGTCAGTCCATCCTCAGAAACTCAGACTTCCCTCCAGGAAAGTGGGGGACAGGCGAGGGTCGATGGAGTTCAGCATGTGCCCAACCCTGGTGCGCAGCAGGTGCTCAGCAAACCACAGCACCCACCTCACTCCAAAAAGCCAAGGGAGCTCTGTGAGGTGCATCCAGTTCAGAACCAACAACTCCAAGGAGCTTCTCAATAGCCCTTGATCAGTGCAGCCTTGACCCCCGGCCCATGCTCAGGGGCCCCAGCTGGGCCTGGAACACCCCTCAGAAACCTCAGTCCAGCTTCTCCTAAGAAAATATGCACGGGTTTTCCACAGACACACTTTGTGCTCATTACATAGAATAAATCTTCCAAGCTGTTCAAATTTCAAATAAAAAATTCTTCTCAGAGAAGAAGCTGCACTCAGCAAAGGTCACACATAAATACACAGTGCTGGACAGGGACGGGAGGCAAGAACGCAATTAAGGAGCAGTTGCAGTTCATTAGGGGAAATCCCCAGTCTCCTTCAAAGAGCGCATGCTCCCCTAGGGCCACACGTTCCTCCCCACAGCCTCAGGAAGGCTTAAGTCAGGAGCCCAAAGCGGCACTGCTTCCTACAGTGTGCATTATGTTCACTGAGCGCTGCCTCCTGGGGCCCACCGAGCCCTGCAGGGCACTGGCAAAAGAGCATTCTGTGACCCTGGTGTAGGGATGGAGACCTGCAGGCACTGAGAAGTGAAGGACTCACCCAAGACCACACAGCAGCCAGGGTGGGGCTGGGATTTGAACCCAGGTCTCTCCGGCTCTAAGACCCTTTCTCCTTCCCCTCACCCTTTCTCCTTCCCCTCACCCTCCTGCTCCCTGGAATGAAGGAGAGTCGCAGCAGGAAAGAGGAGCAGAGAAATCAGCCCAGGCACAGAGCCCAGGCTTTGGGTTCAACCCACTCCACTATTCATTTGCATATATTTGCATGTTGCAGCTCCAGAGTCCTCAAGAACAGGCAATAAAATCAATTAATTAGTGCAACCAACCAGTTGACATTTAGTTGCAAGATGCACCTCACCAAGGTATAAAATGGAATAGATACTGAAAATGATCTGTTTCATCACTTCCAATTCCATAGAGCTAACTCTAAATCAGGCTCCACCCCCACCATCAGCACCTTTGTGTCAGAAGTGAGACTCTCAAGGGAAGACCTCCCAGGCTCAGTTTTCTGAAAGAACAAATTAGATACAGATAGAGATGACACAGGCAGACACAGGCATAGATGTGGATACAGCTTGGCCGTGAGCAGAGATGGATGACCAGCCCTTGCTCTCTGCACACTGGCCAGAGGCAGAGCCCTCTCCCAGCCCAGAGTCCGTAGATGCTCAGACACCCCCATCAGGGATAAAAGGACTTCCCAGCCAGAGTGAGAGCAGGTGGTCTGGCCGGGTCTGGCACATGGACACCACTAAGAGCAGCTCTGGCCTCCCTTGGGGTCCACTGATTAGTGCCCAGGCCCTGAGTGACCTAGGAGGAGGAGGCAGTCAGAGATCCAGAGGGCTTGAGGCCCAAATGAAGTCACATGGGTTCTTTAAACAGCTCCCCAACCTTTGAGGGCACGGGAGGGATCATGGCTGTTCACAGCAGAGGCCAGAGTCCCAATCACTCTAGAGCTGGGCTGGGGTTTGCCCATATGACAAGAAAGGGCTGGACATGGGGCTGAGCCAGTCTGGACTTGGGCTGGCAGGAAGCAAACACACTGAGCAGGGGGCATGGGGTCTACAGAGGGATCAGCCCCTGCCTGCCTGAGTGAGGACCCAGGCTGATGGGGGGCAGGAGAGAGAGAGAGGGAAGAGTGATGGAACCTGGGGACAGGAGACAGAGGAAGCCCCGACTGGGGTCTCATCCCTGCCTTCTTCAGTCTGGCTGCTGCCCCGCAGGAGAGCTGGGGTCATCAGTCCCTCAGGGGAGGGACACGAGCCACAGGGAGTTCAGGCAACTGGCCCCGTGTTATTCCACTTACTGGGGCAGAACTGAGATCCCAGCCCAGACTCTGAAGGCCCCATAATGTGCCCCTGGCTACCTCCCCAATTCTTCTATGGGCTGGTGCTGTGGCCTGGGCTCATCAGGGTACTTGGCCTCCTTTAGTCCCCAGTTGACATGTGAAATAAATTAGATAAAATTCAGCTCTTCTTGCAAAACCTTGCTGGTCCTTCTAAGTTGCTCTCATGTTCGATGCTAGGTTCAAGGATCCAACCGTTCCATGTGCTTAGGGCTGGGATTCAGCCGGGAGCGGAGCTGTCTCTCTGATGATTGCTTCTGATGAGTTTTAATTTGGTTCTTTTCTGCCTCTGCTTGGCCAAAAGGGTCCCAGGAAGCTGGGAGGCTGTCCTCTGTCCCCAGGCTGAGGCCAAGTGCCCTTCAGCCTGTCATGGCTCCCAAGATTCTCATCCTATTGTCCTGGGTGGTGGCATCCAGAGCCCCATGGCCCCCAGGCAACTTCACCCCCAATCCTGACCCTCCAAGTCCTCCTGACATGCTCCCAGCTCCCAGGCTTTGCACTGGCTGTTCCCTGTACCTAAACACCTTTCCTGTGTCTTCTCCATCTGGAGAAATCCTGCTCATCCCCCAAGGCCCTAGGATGGCAGGGGGAGCTGATGAACTCTGTCCTGACCTGTGCCAAGGGCTGTGCTGGGAGGTAAATGCCCACGGTGAGTCCCAATGCAGCCCAGTGCCAATCACAGAGTGGCCTTCATTCACCCATTTTACAGAAGGAGAAACTGAGGCTCTGAGACATTGAGTAACCCACCCAAAGCCACCCAGTGGTCAGTGGCAGGGCTGGGAACACTGACCAACGGCCCACAGACCAGCCTTGTCCACCCACCTCTGGCTCTGGGCATCAATCCTTCCTTCACACCCTCATGACTGAGTCTTTCTCTCATGCGCATTTCCTGCCTGTCTGCCTCTATCCTGGCTGGTCCCTCCTCCAAGAGAGGAGCAGAAAGGATTCTTGTCTGCATTTTGATGAACTGAAGTGAGTCAAGGTGAGCTGAGTGGCCCCATCCCGTTCTGTGTCCTGGTGCTTCACTCTGCCCTGTTGGTGTTCAGACCAGTTCTTTACATGTTCAGCTCCTCATGGAAGAAGAGCCAGGATACAGCCATGGGTGGGTCACATAGAGGCACGTTCAGGCTCAGCCTCAGCAGACCTGTCTGACAGTGGGGCTCCCCTATCAGGTGGTGATGGTGAAGAGAGGGATCCTGCATTACCGGGGGAGATGGAGTATGGTCACTTCCTATGCTCAGATTCCGACTCCAGCACATCTGTCTAAACTCCATGTTTCTCGGGCTCGAGTCTGTGACTCCAGGGGTCCCACAGGCTGTGGGTGAGGCTCCAAGTCTGCTCCAGAGATTCCTCCACTCTGAGACTTGGGTCTGTGAGTCCACCGATGATTCTGTGACTTAAGAATTCTGGGATTCTGTGAAAGGGACCAGATGCTCAGAATCTGTGATTCAAAGACTTTTTATGAAAGTGTCTTTGAGTCTAGGAAAGAAGCTCTGATTCCAGGGTTCTGTCTGTGCATGGCAGATGTCGGGCAAGGGACTGTGAGATCTGAAAATCTGTTGCGTGAGGGAAGGAAGGTTCCCAGCTGTCCCCTCCCACTTCAGCATCTGCAGAAGGAGGATGCCGGGCTGATGATCTCCAAGCTCCCCTCAGCATGAAAATGCGGGGTCC
>CAUYRH010101891.1:0-21954 GCA_963574655.1 Perodicticus potto | reverse complement strand
ACAGGCGCCCGCCACAACGCCCGGCCATTTTTTGGTTGCAGCCGTCATTGTTGTTTGGCGGGCCCGGGCTGGATTCGAACCCGCCAGCTCAGGTGTACGTGGCTGGCGCCTTAGCCCACTGAGCCACAGGCGCCGAGCCGGAACATTCTTAATAAATAAATCTTAGTGCACATTTTCAATTATTTTCCGAGGAAAACTCTCTAGAAGAGTAATTAGTGAAAGGGCATATACATTTTATTTTTATTTTTATTTATTTATTTTTGTAGAGACACTCTCACTTTATCACCCTTGGTAGAGTGCCGTGGTGTCACACAGCTCCCAGCAACCTCCAACTCCTGGGCTTAGGTGATTCTCTTGCCTCAGCCTCCTGAGTAGCTGGGACTACAGGCGCCCACCACAACGCCCGGCTATTTTTTTTGTTGTTGCAGTTCGGCTGGGGGTGGGTTTGAACCTTTCACACTCAGTATATGGGGCCAGCGCCCTATCCACTGAGCCACAGGTGCTGCCCCAGGGCATATATATTTTAAAGAAATTGATCAATACTGTTTAATCATTTTTCAGAAAGTTCCTATCTATTTTTGTTATCGGCAGCGATGTTTCTGTTTTGAGCTCTCTCCAACAATGGGAATATTTTGTTTTATTATTGTCAATTTGATAGGTGAAAATCATTTCTCTTGTTTTACTCTCCATCTCTTTGCTTATTACTGCCTCTTGACTTCGTCTTAAATGTTCTTTAACCATTTGAATTTATTTGTATGATGCTGGTTTATGAATTTTGCCAAAATTTTTCTATTTGGATATTTATTCATTGCTCTTAGTGATATATATCATTCTTCATAGCATTAATTGCGTCAGTCATTATTATTATTATTATTTTTTGAGACGGAGCCTCAAGCTGATGCCCTGGGTAGTGCTGCAGCATCACAGCTCACAGCAACCTCCAATTCCTGGGCTCAAGCGAGTCTCCTGCCTCTACCTCCCAAGTAGCTGGGACTACAGGCGCCCGCCACAACCCCCGGCTATTTTTTAGTTCCAGCCGTCATTGTTGTTTGGCAGGCCCAGGCTGGATTCGAACCCACCAGCTCAGGTGTATGTGGCTGGCGCCTTAGCTACTTGAACCACAGGTTCCAAACTGCATCAGTCATTATTAATGATACAGTAACATAAATAGTTTTCCCCCAGTTTGTGACTATTCATTGATTTTCAGTGTTTTTATTTGTTGTGTATGTTTTTTTTTGATCTGGAGATTGAGTATTTAAGACTTTGGAGCCCAGGAATGACTTCCCTGCCTGATATCAGCCATCAACTTATATTTTCTTCTAGTTTTATGATTTTGTTTTCTAAATGTAATTTTTTAATCCATCTGAAACATAATTTAATGTGTAACATAAAAATATTTATCTTTATTTTAGTTTACAGATTGAGTACGATTTTATTGGGTTTTTGCTTTTAATATTATTTTTAAGTGGCACAATAATTGTACATATTTGAGGGGTATGATGTGATATTTTGATATATGTATGCCTTGTGTAATAATCAAATTAGGGTAATTAGCATATCTATTGCCACAAACATTTATCATTTTTATTGGATATTAATATACATTTTCTCCATAAATGTAAAAGTCAATGTTGTAAGATGATATATCTTTTTTTCTTTTTTTTTGCAGTCTTTGGCCGGGGCTGGGTTTGAACTTACCACCTTCGGCATATGGGGCTGGCGCCCTACTCCTTTGAGCCACAGGCGCTGCCCATAATATATCCCTTTCTTTAAGATGAGGTTTCCTTACTTTGGTTGCCCAGTCTGACCTGGAACTCCTGGGCTCAAGCAATCTTCCAGCTTCAGCCTCCAGCATAGCTGAGACAACAGGTGCTTGCATGCCTCTGCACTCAGCTTGTGATATGCTAAATTATTATTTAAACATTTAACATTTTTGGGAACGTTATTTTGTTTTACATTGAGATGTTTGCTTACTCTGTGCCAGTCCAGCATTTAAAAAATTACTATGACTTGGCTCCGTGCTCGTAGCACAGTGGTTATGGCGTCAGCCACATACACCGAGGCTGATGGGTTCGAACCCAGCCCGGGCCAGCTAAGCAACAATGACAACTGCAACAAAAAATAGCTGGGTGTGTGACAGGCGTCTGCAGTCCTACTTGGGAGGCTGAGGCAAGAGAATCCCTTCAGCCCAAGAGTTGGAGGTCACTGTGAGCTGTGATGCCACCGCACTCCAGCAAGGGTGACATGGTACGACTCTGTCTCAAAAAAAAAAAAAAAAAAAGAATTACTATGGCTTTATAGTTGTCAAACCTAATAGGGGCATTACCTGATTATTAATGGTTTTGTTATCTGTCTAAAATCTTTATTCTTTAATTTTGAAAAGACAATACATGCACTTAGTAAAAACACAGCATGTTGTATTGTTCCTAAGCGCTCAACTTGTCGCACACAGGTACAGATTTGCAGGGTAAAGGAGACAGGACAGACCAGATATATCGGGGGCTTCCTCGGAGGCCACTGCTTCAGGCCATGCTGACCCTCTTTCTCCACACTCCCAGGCCTCTCTGCTTGGACTTTGAGGCACAGCCTACAGCTAGCTGGTTTCAAAGCAAATACACACCCATGCCCTCTGGCTCCCAGCTAGGCCTGCCACCGGCTGCAGGGACTCGGCTCCTAAAGGCCTCTCCTTGCCCTTCCCTGACACCACGCCCTCTGGCCCAGGTGGAGCTCAGGGAGGGTCCTGGCTACCCAGAATGTTGAAGTGCTCCCCTGTGGGGCGGTGCCATTTTGATGACCGTGGCTCTGCTCCTGCTGGTGATGCCTGAGGGCTGGGAGGGGGGCAGCATCCCACCCCCTGGGACTAGCCCCAAGAGGCTCTGTGCCCGACCAGGGCCACTCCTTAACATACACGCCTTTCATCCTGGGGCCACCTGTTCCAGGGCTGTGGGTGGCTAGCTCCAGAGTCTGCTGGGACTGTCTTTTGTGTCCTGAGGGATCCGGGCTACGCTGGGAGGCTCTTATGATACAACTCTGGCAGCTAGAAGGGAGGGCTCCTGTCAAGCCTTAGGAACAATCATTTCTTTCTTTTTTTTTTTTCCTCTTTTATAGAGACAGAGTCTTACTTTATCACCCTTGGTTGAGTGCTGTGGCATTACACAGCTCACAGCAACCTCCAACTCCTGGGCTTAGGCAATTCTCTTGCCTCAGTCTCTCGAGTAGCTAGGACTACAGGCGCCCCACAACTCCTGGCTATTTTTCTGTTGCAGTTTGATCGGGACCGGGTTTGAACCCACCACCCTCGGTATATAGGGCCAGCCCCCTACTCACCTGGCTACCCAGAATGTTAAAATGCTCCACTGTGGGGCGGCATCTGTGGCTCAGTAGGTAGGGTGCCAGCCCCTTATACAGAGGGTGGCGGGTTTGAACTCTGCCCCAGCCAAACTGCAACAAAAAAATAGCCGGGCATTGTGGTGGGCTCCTGTAGTCCCAGCTACTTGGGAGGCTGAGGCAAGAGAATCGCCTAAGCCCAGGAGCTAGAGGTTGCTGTGAGCTGTGACGCCACAGCACTCTACCGAGGGCGATAAAGTGAGACTCTGTCCCTAAAAACAAACAAAGAAAAAAATAAGACTAAAATGCTCCACTGTTTATTCCTAGATAGAATTGATGATGGTCATGATCCTATGACATCGTGAGAAATGCTTCTGGTGGGTGGATGAGAGGCGGAGTCGGGCGGTGGGTGGGTGGAGTCGGGCAGGAAGCTCTGCAGGAGTGACTGGGCAGTGTCCAGCCCTCCAGGAGAGCAGCTTTCAACATTCGCTTACTTCAGTGTTTGTGGGACAGCTACTGTGTGCCAGGTGTCACACTTCTTATGGACATACGCAAACAAGACCTACTATTTCTGCTGCTCGGTAACCTGTGAGGGAAACTGACTGCACATGAAGAACAGAACAACCAGGCTCCTTTCCATCAGGGTCTGTGGGATACCACCGGGGTACTCTAGACGGGGCTAAAAGCGCCATCTGAGGAAGTGACCCAAGGCTGAGTTGTGGGACACACCAAGAGGCCTGGCTAGATGACCAATCTGCCAGCAGAGGGACCAGCGTTGTGCTGTCTAATAACTGTTGCAGAGCAGCGTGGCCAAAGCTGTGTGCACAGGACAGATGAGGTCAGGAAAGCAGGCAGGGGACAGACCAGGCAGGTCCCCACACCTCCTGGGAAGAGTTTGGATGTTGTCGTAAGTGAGATGGGTGCTGCAGGAGCCTGCCCATGTTCTAATTTCTACCTCAAGCTTCAGATACCTGTCACTCTATGCCCTGAGGGGTTTCCTGGCCACTGCTGCCCACTTCTCCCAACCTTTGTGCAGGTTGGAGGGGCTGGGAAATAAACGCAGCCCCACCCCAGCTTGCAACAGCCTTCAACTGATAACTGAGCAGAGGGGGTATGTGGAGACCCCAGCTCCCCCCTCCCTCCTGCATGTCCCACACTGTCACCCAGAGCCCCCCTGTGGGATTGGGCCTCACTGGTGACCCTTCTCTTGGTGTCCCTGGAGTCACCTTCTTATGAACTGCTTGTCCTCACCGCACAGCCTCATCTCAGGGCCTGTTTCCACAGGAAATCTCAGTGTTGGAGAATCTCGAGCCAGTGTTAGGGAACTATGGTCTGTGGGACAAATCTAGTAGGCTTCTTGTTTTTTTCCCTTTTTAAGAGACAGAGTCTCATTTTATCGCCCTTGGTAGAGTGCTGTGGCGCCACAGCTCACAGCAACCTCCAGCTCTTGGTCTTAGGCGATTCTCCTGCCTCAGCCTCCCGAGTAGCTGGGACTACAGGTGCCCGCCACAGTGCCCGGCTACTTTTTTGTTGCAGTTTGGCTGGGGCTGGGCTTGAACCCGCCACCCTCGGTATATGGGGCTGGGGCCCTACTCCCTGAGCCACAGGCACTGCCCTGCTTCTTGTTTTTATAAATAAAATTTTATTACAACACAGACACATCTGTTTGTTTATCATTTTCTACTTTTTTTTTTCCCCTTAAGAAGGAACTTTACTTTATTGCCCTGGGTGGAGGGCTGTGGTGTCAGCCTATCTCACAGCAGCCTCAAACTCCTGGGCTCAAGCCATCCTCCTGCCTCAGCCTCCTGAATAGCTGGGACTTCAGTGCTAATTTTTTGTATTTTTAGTAGAGACAGGGTCTCATTCTTGCTCAGACTGGTCTCAAACTCCGAGCTTAAGTGATCCTCCCACCTCAGTCTTCCAGAGTGCTGTGATTAGAGGCGGGAGCCCCTGCGCCTGGCCATGCGTAGTATTTTCTGTGACTGCTTTTGCACTGCAGTGGCCGATTTGAGTTGCTGGGTCAGGGCTGTTCCACAAAGATGAACCTATTTACTGTCTAAGCCTTCACAGAGAAAGTGTGTCGACCCTTGGTGTAGAGAAACACAACGCCATGATTTGATTTACTTTCCTGTGCAGAGAATGGGTTTGGGGTTGGAGGGCTTACGGGTGACAGGTAGGAGAGCATTTGGGAGAGCCTCCAGAACATCGGAGGTACAGAAAGGGAGCGAGCTGGCACTGGCTGTGAAGCCGGAAAGCACAGGCCCTGGTGCTGGACGGGACTGAAGTGAGGAAAGGGGTTAAAGGGCGCGTCCTCGCGTGCTTTGAGTCCCCTCCCCCCCGTTCCTGTGCGAAATGAGCTCCAGTGATGGCTCAGGTTTTACCTTCAGGGGTGGCTTCCCAGGCTGGGGAGGCACCACCTCTGCTCCCGTGGTGCCTAGTCTCGTCTTTCCCCGGTGTTCCCCTCTTTCTGTGATCCTGCTTTCCACCACAGAGACAACCCATGCCAGAGCCTGGATTTTAACTCTCCGTCCTGTTCTCATCACCATAACCACGTTGATTTATCAGTGTCGCCTTCAGACCTGGCATGACACAGTCACGACGTGCGTGAAGACGCTTTGGTTTGGTCCAAACTGCTCATCCCAACCCTCCACCCAGATGGCCTCCCTCTGTCCTGCCCTGGCTTACTTTCTCCAACAGGGAAGCCCCCGTTGCACGGCCTGCACAGGGGTCCAGGGCTGGGCACAGGTTTACTAGTACAGGAGAGATGATCACTGTTTAATGAGTCCGGATCTCGAGCTGCCACATGACATGGGGGCCGGGAGCTGGCTGCACATAGACAACAAATCCTTTCTGGTGGGGCATCAGCGTCTGCTTGGGCAGCTCGTGTGTGAAACATGGTCCAGGTCTCCCAGGACATTAAAGGAAAGGGAAGGGAAACTGGGCGATCAGCAGGGCCTTCGCTCTGGGCTGGAGAAGGCCAGGCCGTCTCAATCACGGCTGCCCTCTGCCTTGCAGCCTAGAATTTGTGAGACAGCCGCCCGCTGCCTCTGTTGAGATTACACCATAAATTACTCAGGCACAAGCGGACCAGAGCGGAGAGCAGGCTAAAGGCCGCCCAGAAACCAGGAAAAGGCTGCTGGCATTTGCTTAAAAAAAAGGAAATCTGCTGGAGACGAGAGTAGATTCTGAACGTGGATCAGCAGGTCCAGAGAATGGGGAGGCCCACCAACATTTTCCTGGCTCGGCCTCCCTGGGGAGTTGCTGCTGTTCCTCCCCCTGCCTCGTTTCTCTGTCCCTTCCCTCTTTTCCTCTCTTGCCATCTTTAAAAAACACACATAGGCAGAAATCAATCCATCAAATGTCATTACAGATTTATTAAGCCTGATGTAGAAAGACATTTAACAGTAACATCTCCAGAAAGCTTAAAAAGAGCACTTCTATTCAGTCTTGTGCTTTGAAAATCTAAATATATTTTTATCATATAAATAATTCTTTTCATGTTTTAAGTGCATCTGTGTTTTTTAAATTTTTTTCTTCTTCTCTCTTTTAATTTTCAGTTTTCCGTTGGCCAAAGCAGAAGTCGACTGTTGACTGAAATGAAGCCATTTGCAAAGCTAATGGTGTCGAGAGGCATGTCTGTGCTATAGCGGATCAGCCAGGTTTCAGAAAGGTGGCTTAGTGTCTGCAGCATTAAAATGAGGGGACAGCCTCCAGCAAAATCATAATTGAACACACCCAGGTCCTTAATGTCGGCAGTTGGGCTTCCTGATGCAAATTACGATAAGGTTTCAGATGGGGAGTCTACTTCCAATAACTACTGAGTGGAAAACAGAAAAGACTTTTTTTCCGCCACAAAGGAAAAGAGTTATGTTTAAAAAAATGTAAATACTACACTTATAGAAACCTTTCTGATGGAAATGAGGGGCTCCATACAACCTTGGCAAGCGTGTTGTTATTTTTTCACAATAGCTAAAAGAAGTAGTGTCTGATATTTAGGGCTTTAATTACAGTTCTCAAAGTAGAATGATTCTCTTTAAAAAAAAAAAAAGAAAACTTCAGATGTAAAAAATAATGGCTTTTGTGATATCATTTAAGGATTTTCTTCATCTCTACCTTTAGAATTTCTTTCTAGTGATAAAATTGTATTTAAAAAAAACCCCTCTCCTTCTGCAGATAATTTCAATGCCGTGGCATCATTCAAGGCATACATTTTAAGTGTGTCCACACACAGTCGTTTTTATTCAGCGAGGAGCTCATCTGAGTGTTTTCTTTTACCTGATTTAAGTTATATGGGATATCAGGGCCAGATTGTTCATAATTAGGAGGGATGACAGGATGGTGGCACCAAGGGACAAAAGAAGAAGCACCTTTTCTGAAAATCATGTTTTTTATTTTTTTTGAACTGGTAAGCTCTCCTTTCCAGCTGGGCTGTTTGTCTTCGGGCAGTGACTATGCAGCAAAGCCTTTGGAAATTTGCAAGCAGTGACTGCACTGAGAACTAATATTCAGGATGATGAGGAGTCAAAGAAATTGCAGCCAGCCAAGGGAAGAATTTTCCAGATCCCAGAGAAGTGGGCACAGATGTGATCTGTGATGAATCTGTTTGGCCACAGGGTGGTATAATCTTCCTAGCAGAAAAGTTATTGTTTTTTTTTTTTTTCCATTTTCATTGCAAGGACAATTTATAATCATCAAAAACAAGTGAAACATGGTTTTGATTAAAACAGCCTGTTGGCTCAATAATCTCTGTAATTTTAAAAACATCCTTAATGCAGAAGAAGAACACGCCGATGTCAGGAATGGCCTGGGGCCCTATTACAACAGCAACCGAATAAATAAGGAGAAGAATCTCGAGGTCATAAAAACAAAATTAAGCTAATGTTTCAAATTTTGACAATTATGAATTCTTCCTCTAAGAAGACATTAAAATTTTTTTTTTCAGGCACTATTAGATAAAATACAAAGAGGATAATTCTACATGGATGAGTTTGCAGTTTTCCCACGGGGTAAAGCATGCCTTTAATGGAAAACTCTGAGCGAGGACATTGGTTCTCCCGAGATCCAGCAACTGGATGGGACTCATGCAGACAGACAAGCTTGGTTTTTATAGTTTCTTTGTAAACTCGGACCTAATTCTTTCATAAGCTATTGAAAGAGAATGATCAGAAAAAAAAATTACAAGCATATTTTTTCTTTTTCTATACAAAAGAATCCCCATTATGGGCCAGTTTGGTAGGAAACAGAAACAAGCAAATATAACAAAATCTGTGTTCATACATGGCGATATAGTTAGTATATACAAATATGTACAGTATAAAAATGCACGGAAGGCTTACGTTCCCAGCCATCCAAGCTGCATTGTACTCAAGAAAAACAGCCTGGTTTTTCTTCCTAGTATACAGGCGAATGTATTATATACAGCATGCAGGCAATAGAAAATTAGTGCGTTTACACAGAAACATTCTACAGGTATGGTCGCAGTCATTTTTCTTTGAAAATGACTGGTCTGTTTTCTGAATATAAAAATGTGTTTGCCTTTCTTCACTGGCAAATAAACACTTTCCTTCAGAGCAAGGATGCATGTAATCTTGAAACTCACTCTGACCTCACTGCCCTTTCTAAAGAGAAAGAAAGAAAGCAAGCAAACAAGAAAGAAAGTAAGAAAGAAAGAGAAAAAGAAAGAAAGAAAGAAAGAAAGAAACAAACAAAGAAAGAAAATCTAGCATTAATGCAAGACAGCAAATGTAATGTAATGTAAACGTGTTTGATACCAGATTTCCCAAAAAGCTACAAGAGCTCTGCACAGCTTCTTCAACCATGAAGAATCAACTCTCTTCTTGATTTTAAAGGGGTTTGGAAGTTGATGGCCAGCAGGGCCTGGTTGTTAGAAATTCAAGTTGGAAGGGATTAGAAGGTTAGCATCGAAGACCAAAAAGTATATTGTAACCTGGGATATTATGGCATTTAAGAAAACCCTGAGCCAAATGAGAATTGTTTCCTATGTCAGCTTTTTTTTTTTGGACTTGCATTGCACATTCTAGCGTGTCATGAGTCAGAAAGCCAAAATATTGTATTGCAAAACTGGAATGTTTCTTTAGTCTTTATCTCAATGCAGACCGAGTACAGTTTCTATTTCTCTGTAGACTGGTTGGACTTTGTGTACTTAAAAAATATACATGCCCCTTAATAATTCCTGAATGTTACAGGAGTCATTTAGAAAGTGAAAGTATTGCTACACAAAGTCTTTACATTTGAGACATAAGCATATGATTGTTCCAGTTCTGCTAACGTTAGTCTGTGCCTGGGGACTGATACCCAAATGCGGGTTTCAGGTTCAAGATAATTCAGCCAACACACTGAAATTTATTCTCTAAGGGAGATGAGGGGAGTGGTTAGATTTTTTTTTTTTTAAATCATGCATTTGCTCAAATTTTTCTACATCCCCAGGGAGTTCTCACCAAAGAGTTATTACTTGCATTTCCAAAAGCTGTTTTAAGCAAATAAACATGATTCAAAGGGCTGCAAGGATTTGATTTGTCTTCTTCGAACTGCCTGTATTTTCAAAGGCCTTAATGATAATCATATGGCTATTGGGAAAATCATCTGTATGTCAAAGGGTGTCATTCCTTGGAAGAGCCATTTTACTTGGAATATATTTTTCCAAAGGAAATGGGCAGAATCCTGTTGCAGAAATAGCGTTCCACCTGGTACTAGCATTTTAAAACAGTCCTATTCTAATCCATAAAACATTTCTAGTTTTCCCTGAAGCTTGGGCTGCCTTGCGCATGAATAATTTTTGGAGAAACACCCACGCCCGTTAGCCCATTGTTCGTAACTATTGGAAGAAGATTAAGTAGAGCCTGGAAATTGTCTATCTGTGTATATGCCTCTGAATCTGTCACAGGGAACCAAAGGAGATAAGTGGCTTTTACTTTGGATGAAGAGGTAAAATTCCCCTGTAGAAATTCTAAAGATGATTCACAAGTTTCAAAATGTTTAATGCTTTCCTACAATGGAAACATGTTTCTCTGTCTGGGGGAATGGAAATCCGTATCTCTTTCTCCAACTCAATCTTTGTCTAAAAGTATTTCATAGATATTTTGAGAAAGTGTCACATGAAGGGAGAAAATGAAATTAGCATTTTAACATCTCATGGGGGAAAAAATAAACTGAAAGTTCAGTGGTTTTTTTTTTCCTAATGCATGTTCAAAATAGATACCACTTTTATTACTCTTTGGAACTACACATGTGTATGTATGTGTGTTTTAAAGCCTTTGATATATTTCTTTTTGTTATTATTTTAGTATTCATATACACATTATTATTCTTGTTTGCAGAGAAGAGAGGATAATGTGAAAATGACATATTTTATGGTTTTTTTTAAAACAAAAATATGTAACAAGCTTAAGAAATGAAACTTGATGAAAAAGAAAAGGTTTGAACGCAGTCAGATAACCGGGGAAGTGACAGATGGGAAAGCAACAGAATGAAAGCACCTTGTAAGGCCCGTGATCTTTGGATTTATAGGGAAATGTTTCAGAATAACATAGGCTCTTAACTGCCGTACTGTCCACAGACCCTGGAAAATAACAGTGAAATTCACATATATACACAGACGCTCAAATGGTCTTCACACGCACCTCTTCACGCCTTAAACCAGAGTTTCATGAATTCTTCCCAAATAGGTCATTGCATTTGTTTTCTGCATTTCTTCTAAGTTCAGTGTTTTGTACATATGAGATTAATTATGCAAGATTCAAACAACAGAGCAGGCACATTTTGGGGGTGAGTTTTAAGATTTAAGTGCTCTGAAGAGAAACCTGAGCATAGGGGTGAGTTTTAAGAAATCCATTTGTGACCTGAAAAAAAATTCTGTGGGGACTGTCTGGGCTATCCAATTTATTCCATGATTATATTCTGTCTTCACGTCTGACCTATTTTTAAGCCATTTCCTCCCTGTATGCGTTTCAGAAGGAATATATCTTATTCTGAAATAGGATTATTTTGACTCTTCGTGAACTCTGCCCCTCCGACGTCTTGGTGTCAGCTACCTTTGGGAGCTGCTGTAAACAACAAGAAGACCGAGACTGGTGTGAAATGTTCACTGTGCCTAGAAGCGTCCCTTGTCCACACATAGTAGGGGTCCAATACTATCGTTAAATGAATTTTCTAAATAAATTATGTTTCCTGTTTTGCCTGGTGCCGCCAGGGGTTTGCAACCTACTGTACATTTGGGGGATTTGCTGTACTCTAACAATGGTGCCAAATCCATACAATTTAAATTTTATATGTAATTTTTTGAACGGACATTTCAGTTTGCAGCTGGTTGGTGGCCTTAGCTGGAAGGAAGGCTAGGGAAGCGAAAAGGTCGTCTCTCACTCCCTGGTCCCAAGTGGTGGTAGGATGGAGCTATTTGAAGGTACTTTGCATATTTGTACGTCATTCTTTCTTTCTGAATCCAAAGTCCTAACTTAGCAGAACTACATTTTACTCAGAGAAAGGAAGACAGTTCAAAGGGAATTTAAAAACATTCTCCCAAGTTCATGTTTTGAGTGTTTTTCCTCCAGGAAGACGTTTCTAGAAGACTCACAGGGCTTGCCAAATGAAGACAGGCCAGGTCTCTAGGAATATAGCGAAAGCTGTGTGTATTTCACAGTGCCAGCCCAGATCTGGGTTTCTAAGGAGAACTTTAGCAGCTGTCCCTCAGCAGTGACATCCATGGCTGCTAAGTGATGATTCAGGAATCTTACCAAACATATCCCACCCTACCCCACCATAGAATTTGCACTAACAAAACCATATAGATTATATGTTGAAGCAGATGATTTATTTTTTCTTTCTTAGAAGGAAACAATTTCCATGGGGTTGAGAATTGTATTGTTTCCCCCCTAGTTGGAGCAAGAGCTCAAGAATTTGCTTTTGGACAGTTGCGGTAGGATCTGAGTTATGTAACTTTACCTAATAACCCTGGATTGGAGCAGGCAATTTTTAACAGCTTTGAGAACTCCCAATACTAATGCACAGGTTTTCTTTTAATAGAATTTTGTTATTGAAGGACAGTGCTCAATAGAGTCCACCCTTCAATCTTCACCCATCCGAAGACTGTTCCTTTCCAGTTGAGTTCCATTCATTTCTGGTTGAATAGGTTAAGCAAAGACAGACCTCGCTGTTCTCAATTCACTTTATGATCCTCCCATCATAAAAAATAATATCAGCACCTTGCTTTTCATGTCAGAACTACATTTGAGCCGCTATTCCCTATGCCCATGAGTAAATCCCATAAAAGCCTCCCCGTTGTACTGTTGCTATTTTTCCTTGTGGGTGATTGATTGATGGATGAGTGCTGACACTTCAATGAAGCTATTTCGACTGCCATCTCAATCCGATGATGTGAGGGGTATATTTCCTGTCCATGCCTCATTACTTCAGAATGACATTCCTGGAACTTCATTTACTTTTTCCCTCCTTCCCCGAAGCGCCATATTTTTTCCCATCTAGGTTATGCATGCCATAAAAAAAGCAATTTGCTATTATATGTGGCATAAGGGCAACACTTTCCCTAGGAGGTAAATACGAATTTTTTTTTTTTTTAAATCCCAAAGTTGAATTCAGGGATCATGTCAAAATTTCCCAATTTTCCAACAGGCAGCCTCCATTAGAAAGAGTGAGGAGGAGATATCTGGCTAGATTCTGTCAGTGTTGAGATTTTTGTTTTTTTTGTACAACGTGGTAATTAAAGCAACAACACAAAATGTTTCTTTTGTTTCAGAATCCTCTAGTTTCTAGTGCTTTACCTAGCATAGTATAAATATTTCCCCTATAGCTGAGTAGCAATTTACAACATAATCCAGACTTATTTGTCCTTTGAGAATAAGGAAATTCATTGTTTAAATGCAATGATGGATTTATCTATTAGAGGTTGCTTTCAGTTGTACAGAAAATGCTTGACTAGAGTAAACAGATCAACCCCTCCATTTCCAAATGGTGCACTAGGTATGCAAGACTTTTAATATTAAAGCATGCTCTTAGCTTTTCCAAGTTGACTTAGGACCTGATTTTAATCTGTGTAATACAGTATTCCCATTAATAATAACGTATAATTAAGACATCCGTTAAAAATCCATAACGTTAATTTAATGGAGAAAATCTAATACAGTTCTATTGGAATTTTTACGTTAAATTAACTTTAACGGGCTTTTAATGGATGTCTTAATTAGATCTCATTATTAACGGGAATATTCCACAAATTAAAATTGGGCCCTCAAAGTTTTAATGAAAAAAGTTGCAAGAACACATTTAAAATGGACACCCTATTTCATGCTTTCTGTTGCTTCTAAAGCTGGGCTGCGTTTCAGATCCCATAAACAACAGGTCCTATGGAAAGAGGTTACCAGAAAAGGCTGCTGCTGAACTTTCCACCCTGCAGTGATCCCGTCTTGCTTTCAGATTCTGCATCTCACCAATTCTCTCCATTTGCAGGTCTCATATGACAGCGATGCAGGCTTAAGACTTTTGGTTTTTGTTAACCAATCAAGATAACCATGCTGATGGAATGCTCCCCACTGCATGAGAAAAAGTCTTTGGCAGCAACATGGTTAAGCCTAACTATTTGAACAACTTTCACAGAAGATGAACATTGTTCAGAGGTTGTCTTGGCTGAAACTCTGGTTTAACTTAATGATTCTTCCACTTTGCAGTGATTAATGGCTCCCTAGCGCAGGGGCAGGACTGGGCAATCCAGGTGCAACCGTAATTGTTACACTGAACAGAAACATTTCCTTTAGACAAACGTTCCCAGGGGGCTCATAAATAGGAAATGGACATTACCATGAAAAGTAAGCTTCCAAGTGTCTACCCTGAGTGCAGCCCACTTGGACATTAAGCTATGAAGACTTATACTCCCCCCAGCCCCGCCTGTTACAAACTGACAAAAGAAGTACATCAGTGTTCTCAGTCATTATTTTTCCTCAGTGGCACTTTGTTTTCTTGTGACAGTGAAAAGGGGACAGAGGAAACAAGACAGCCCCATTGCAGTTTGTCAATGCAAATCTAATATCATCCGTAAGCAGAGAAGTGGAAATCAATACTTCGTTACCAAATCATTAGTGAGGATGAAAAAAAATGGCTGGAATGATTTTTTTTTTTTTTTGGCAGTCTTCATGGAGCCAGGGTGTCAGGACGTGTTCAATGAGTTCAGTGTCAGAAGCAGGGTGGTGCAACGAAGGGCTCAGAGTGAGGGGCATCCAGGCTGGAAAGTTGAAACTAAGGCATTTGTCCTGTAATGGGAATCAGAACAACAAAAAAAGATGCATTATTTTCTGAGGTGTAGCCCAAGTGATCATTTCCCATAGTCAAAATGCCCACCTATATTATTGATTTGTACTCATGTTCTGAGTAGAGTCGTAGTTAAACCTGTTCTAGGGTCTGAAATAAATGAGCCAATGATGGGACGTAGGAAAGAAGAGCCAATTTAGGGGATTGAAAGAACATTTAAAATATAATGGAGGTGTTTGCACACCTGTGTTCATACCAATATTATTCACGTTAGCCAAAAGGCATAGAAGCAACCCAAGGGTCCACTGATGGATGACCGGATAAACAAATATTGTATGTACATGCAATAGAAAACTCAGCCTTAAAGAAGAAAGAAACTATGATACATGGTATAACCTGGGCGAACCATGAGGACCTTATGGGAAATGAAAAGGAGCCAGTGACAAAAAGAGAAATATTCTGGGAGTTCACCTGCGTGAAGTATCTAATCAAACCCACAGAAACAGAGGACTGGGGATTGCCAGGGGTTGACGGGAGGAGAGTGAATTCTTGTTTAATGGGTACAGAGTTTCAGTTTCCTAAGATACACAATTCTAGAGATGGCTGTTAGTTATGGGCGCACAACAAGATGAGCGTATTTAATGACTGCTGAACGGCACACTTAAAAATGGTTAACATGATAAATTTTATGGGATGTGAATTTTGCCACGATTAAAACTAAAACCATAGACTGTATTTTTTTTCATCCGAAAGCATTTTGAAAAAATTAAAAAAAAAAAATTAACCTCTGGCCCCACTGCCCAGAAAAAGTTCCCATTCACATTCTGCTGTATTTCCTCCTAGATTTTTTCTCTTCCTTGGATTTTGTTAGGTTTACATAGTTGTAGGTTATTGGCTGTCTGATACGCCTGTCTGTATTTTTCCACTGGAAGGCATCGCTGTAAACAGCTTCGTGAGCTCTATCACATACGCAGTCATAGTGCTTAACCCTTCTTGCAATATCAGACATTTAATTTGCTTTCAATTTTATTCAATAATAGAAAACATCGTGATGAACATCTCTGTGCTAAAACGTTTCCATATGCTGGAATATTTTCCTAGGCTTAAAATTCCTAAGTGTGAAATTCCTGTCACATTTTTCTTCTGAGGAAGCACTGCTTAAAATTCCCCAGGTGTTTTTTCCCCCCTAAACTTTTTAAAATTTATTTATTTTTTTTATTTTTACATATACATGTGTTAATTAGGTTTCCATTTTTTGCCATCACAGAATTTAAAAGGCTTAAAATTTAATAACAATAACAATGAGCTTGGAGCTGTGGCTCAACGGGCTAAGGTGTCAGCCACGTACACCTGAGCTGGCGGGTTCGAATCCAGCCTAGGCCCGCCCAACAGCAATGATGGCTGCAACCAACAACAACAAAAAATAAATAAATAAATAAAAATAAAAAAAATAACAATAACAATGTTTAAGATAAGGACTAGAAACAAAAAACATGTAAAGAATGAACAAAGATGGAGAGTCAGTCCTATTTCGTCTGAGAATAAAGGGTAAACTGAGAAAAAAATTAAAAAAAAAAAGAATAAATGAAGATAAATACATTCAGAAAAGAAAACAGACAATTACTGCATTGAAATATTAAGCAATATTAGTCATCATAATGCTAAGAAAGTAATGTTCCCATTGTCAAATAAGACATCATAGAGTGCTTTGACTTTGAGGCTCAGTACGGTACATGTATACTGAGGTAAGCTCCGGTATATGTACACCATGGACTATTACTCAGCCATCAAAAACGATGGAGACTTTGCAGCCTCTGTACTAACTTGGATGGAGGTGGAACACATTATTCTTAGTGAAACGTCACAGGAATGGAGAAGCATGAATCCTACGTATTCAACTGTGATTTGAGGACAATGAGTGACAATTAATGACACAGTGGGGCATGGGGGAAGGAGAGAGCCTCCTAAACTTTGGATTACTATGTGGGAAGCGTGTAATTCCCGTCAACGCAATCTGACTTGGAGTCGCTTGTTTACAACTTGTTATTTACTGGTAGTATTCATTTCAGTGAGAAAAAACACCTTAAACTTCCATATGATTAGTGTTTTTAGAAAGAGAGAGCTTCCAAGGTTCTAGTAGAAGAAAGACAAATAATTATAACGCTTGATGTGTGTAGAGAAACCAGGCACGAGATAATTGTAATAGACATTTTAAACGATCCCTTGGTAAGGAAGAGCATGATGGTACTTAGCAGCCAGGTTTTATACCTAACAAATTCCAGTCACTTGACACACTTTACCAGTAAGTCGGGAAACATTTTAAAAAGGAGAGAGAAAAACAGCTCATAGCGATTAGGGACCTGACCAAGGTCACACATCTAACACCAAGTAGAGAACGGCTTGAACTGTGGGCCTTCCCACTCTGGAGCTTCTGAGCTCGGCTCAGCCTACCTCGGTGGCAGATGAACCCTGTGGTTGCCACCTGTGAAGGACACCATTTCTCTTTGACGTTAGGTCTGCACTCGCGAGGAAAGCTCCCTGGCAGTCTTGGCTTTGACCCCCTGGCAGATTTAGACACTGGAAGTAGGATGGTCATGTCTTTAGAAGAAGACAGAGGGGTCAAAAAGAGAGAAAGTGAGAAAGGCCAGAAATTGCAGCCTGTGAGTCTCACACAGAGGGAAGTCCTGGCTGAGGGTGTGGGTTGCACAGCGGGCGTCTAGGGCACCCGACTTTTCTCCTTGATCATGATAGGAAAGTGCTACCAATTTTATAGAACCTTGTTTGATTTATCACTTCCACGAAGCGGCTTCAGATGTGACTAACAGACTTTTCTCGCTGGGTTTCTGTTAGGGCAAAGTTTGTTGTGGGAAGAGGAGGAAGAATGAAGAAAAAAAAAGACTGTCTTATATTATCGTTCCCTTCCTGGGAATTCGTAATGCACATTAGCATGTTAAGGACGCTCAGAAATCCTGCTTTTCAAACTGAACCAAACACACACCGTCCACCTTTACTTAACCCAGTGCTTGCCAGATTTGTCAGGTAACCCCTTCCCTACAAAAGACTCAAAGATACACTCGCGTGTTGTTTTCTGCGAAAGTACCCTTGATCCATTCAGGTGCAAAAACAAAGGAAGTGGTTCAGGTCTTAAGAGCTCCGTCCTGATTTTATTATTGACTTTCTGTGATTCTTTGCTGAGGTTATTTGGCTTTTTAGGGCCTCAGCATGAAAGGATTTTGTTGTAGTGACAATTTGACATTTTCTGAGTGTGTATGCTCTGCTATCCGTGTTAAATTCATGGTGCACCTTCTGTCAACTTTACAATGACGTAGTGCCGGAGGTCACTGGGACTACATTTTCCAGCCTAGGAAACAGAGAAGTGAAGCCATTGGGATTGCAGTCACTCTGGTCTCTTAAACTGTGGCTTCTTATATGGCCTGTCATGGTTTGGTAATGTTTTCAAGTATTAAACACTGCCATTATTCATCATTTAGAGGCATTTTCCCAAGAGTATCTGAGTACAGTCGCTCTTAAAACCTGGCTGGGAGGCCGTTTCTATCTGAGACCCCACAACAATTCATAAACGTGGTAGGTTCTTCAGAAGGTCAGTGTTCTTTTATTGGGAGAATGGCGAAGGGAATATCTGAATCTTGGGCCACTTTGGGACCAAAGGCTATTGAAGAAAATTCTTCTTTATCTTAAGGGAGGAACAAAAACATTATTTTCCTCTGTGCCTAAAGAAGAGATCCTGACAGATAATTAAAACCCGACGATGAAGGGAAGAGAGAGACCCAGCTTTGCTGCTGCATCTGTGTGTGTTTCTACTACGTTGAGCTACTACTATAGAAATAAAACAGAAATAAATACAAATTCTAATTACACATCGAAAAAGTCATTGGCGGTGTTCGTTAAGTAGAGTTTGTGAAGGAGAGCCAGGCGAAAAGAGGTAATTATTTTTGTATTAATTACAGAGCTACCAGCAGATGTGTGGGATTATATACACTTTATGTTGGCTGTGCCAGACTTTTTTTTTTTTTTTTTGAGACAGAGCCTCAAGCTGTCACCCTGGATAGAGTGTCATAGCATCACAACTCACAGCAACCTCCAACTCCTGTGCTCAAGCGATTCTCCTGCCTCCGCCTCCCAAGTAGCTGGGACTACAGGCGCCCGCCACAACACCTGGCTATTTTTTGGTTGCAGCCGTCATTGTTGTTTGGTGGGCCAGGGCTGGAGCCAGCTTAGGTGTATGTGGCTGGTGCGATAACCAGAGCCACAGGCAGCGAGCCATGTATTAAGCTTTTTTTTTTGCAGTTTTTGGCCAGGGCTGGGTTTGAACCCACTACCTCCGGCCTATGGGGCTGTCACCCTACTCCTTTGAGCCACAGGCGCCCCCCATGTATCGAGCTTTGATGTTAGCCTTCGCATACTGCACTTTACAAACACATTATATACACGAAGTTTTTATTTTAGGGTCTGCTAGTGTAAACTCCAGGAAGGGGTGGGGGCTGTGTGCATGTTGACCACAGCACTGTCCCAAACACGAGACCCAATGTCTTTCTCATGGTACTTGATCAAGACTCGTGTGACTGGAGCCCTGAAGACAATGAATTGAAGTCTATCTCTTCCAACATGATTTTAAAGGGGTGGCGCCTGTGGCTCAAAGGAGCACCCCATATGCTGGAGGTGGTGGGTTCAAAACCCAGCCCCAGCCAAAAACTGCCAAAAAAAAAAAAAAAAAAAGAAAAGAAAAAGAGGTTGAGGCTGAGAAGTTTAGATACTTTTCTCTAATGATAATTAAGTGATGTGGTCACCTGACTTCCAAATTAGGGCTTCTTAAAGCTGTTTGGTTAAAAATGAAAAAAAAAATAGTGAAATAGAAATGCCAAAAATATATTAAGTGTTATCCTTAAAAAAAATACTGTGACAAAGAAGCAAAGTAGGAATGGAGACATGATTTTCAACAGTGTAATCCTGGGAGCACCTGCATTTTGAATTTTCAAACTGACTCACAATTTGAAGATCCAAACTGGCCTCCCTACGTTGCTGAATTTCACCATTAGTGCTTCGTTGTTACTTTTCTGAAGAGAAAACTCTGTTGAAGAAATTCTTCAACTTTGGTGGACAAATTTCCATTCTCAGAGCGAATAAACTACAGGGAATTGCTTAAATGCTTTGAATGCTTTTGATATGGCAGACACCGCTTCATGTGGGTAGGTGGATAATATTTTACAACATTAGCTGATGTGTTTTTGTCTTTTCTTCATTCTTTCCTTCCATGTAGATTTCTCCCCCTCTGTAGAAAACAGAGACTAAGACTAATTGTTCTTGGGAAGGGAGGTCAGAAAATAAACTAGATAGAACTA
This sequence comes from Perodicticus potto, assembly GCA_963574655.1. Classification (NCBI taxonomy): domain Eukaryota; kingdom Metazoa; phylum Chordata; class Mammalia; order Primates; family Lorisidae; genus Perodicticus; species Perodicticus potto. The sequence goes on along the minus strand of CAUYRH010101891.1, from coordinate 1,993 downwards.
AGTCAGTGGGTTTCCAGAACAAGAGAGGGGGTCTTTTTTTTCTTTTCCTTCTATTAAAGAGATTGAGTCAATGACAATATTTAAAAGTTATACATTGGTAACATCGGGGTTGTGAATGCAATTTTAGACCTAATCTGTGTACATACGTATTTTTCCATTAATCACAGCAGAAATAAGGTATCCAACAGTATAGGAAAAAACCCTGAGGTTCAGAAACTTGAAGTGACATACATATATTGTAAGTGAAGCTGAATACTCCAGTACTTAACTGGAGTATATATTGTCTTGATCTCAGAGCCTTTCCTCTTAACCATTGAACTAATTATTCCTGATGTGGGTCCGATCTGTACCAGTAGGACCATTAATTCTTTGTCAAATCGGTTCTTCATCAGACTCTCCAAGAACAAGGAGGTAATACGGTTATTAATCTTGATAGTTTTGTTGGAACATTTAAATGTAGATGGCATGCAGGTCATAATGGACACAGTGAAAAATCTCAACTCTTGCACTTCTCTTTTAAAGCACAACTTATCCTAAATCAACCGTGTGTCTCAAATGCATCCCGTGTGCTCCAGGATACTAACCCAATGACTGCCCGTGGCTTTGAAGTTGGAGAGTTTTGCTGTGGTGCCAGATCCACTATCTTCTACTCTAACCTCTACCTTAATCACCAACTCTGAGTGTTTCGTGGAGCGAGCACATTGGAAATAATTCTTCAAATGTTTCCTTTTTGTCTACTTTATGGGCAACCCTTGACATGGCTCAAGTTCTCTTCCCCAAGTACTGTGTGCAAAATGGCTGTTGAATGAGACCAGCAGAAAGAGGGTGACATCTTAGACAACAACCCAAATGTCAGGCAGGAAGACGGGGGGCCTCCTGACATGGCAAACACTATCACGGGGCGTCCTTGGCATCCTTACTGCGTGTCAGCTTAGAAGATGTCAATGGCAGCAGCAAAGCTTGTCCTTAAAGCACACACTTCAACTGCAGGCTGCCCACGTAGTTAAGAAAAGAAATAAAAGAAGTAGCATGAGAATCTGCCCTATGAAAATCTCCTGACAGCTAATGATGGGATTATGGGGTCTTAACTGCTGAACAGTTATCCCTAATTATAATCAAAGGTACGTCAATCTAAATAAAAATGATAAGGTGGAGAGGCAGGCTCTGCCATCTCCTCTGCCTTCCTCCCTTGCCTTCTAACATGAATCTCTTCTCAGTATGATGCTTTGACAAAGCGTGGACTGAATAATTATCAAAAAGAGATGGAGTCCAGTGTTAACTAAAACATATTTTTGCAGGGAAGAATGGTTTATTCTTTTCTTTCATAGAAAGAATGGTTTCTTTCAGTTTTAAATATTTGGTTCTGATAGGAGGCTCCCTATCAGAACCAAATATCAGATCTTTATTGTATCATGAATGTCAAGAAAGAAGTTTCTTCCCGACACTTGTAGGAAAGGTTTTGCTTATTTTTAAAGCCGAATATACATTTTCCTTATGGAGAAAAGGGCATTGTCAGGATGGATCGTGTTTGCATTTTTGCTTTCGTTACCAGGAAGCTCGGAGCCAATTGGTGGCCCAGCTTATCAGTAGTGTAACCTCTTAAGGCTGCAGCTTATACCTGTAAATTTCTCTTTTTATCCTCTCTTTATATTTTCCTTTGGCATATTTGTTAATAGCTTGGCTCTGCCATTTACCAGCTGTGTGACATTGGAGGAAATGGCTCACCTCTTCTGAATCTAAATTTCCACATCTGCAAAATCAGGGTAAGAATAGAACCTTCCAGGCTCGGTGCCTGTGGCTCAGCGGGCTAAGGTGCCAGCCACGTACATCTGAGCTGGCGGGTTCGAATCCAGCCCGGACCCGCCAAACAACAATGATGGCTGCAACCAAAAAAAATGGCCGGGCGTTGTGGCGGGTGCCTGTAGTCCCAGCTACTTGGGAGGCTGAGGCAAGAGACTCACTTGAGCCCAGGAATTGGAGGTTGCTGTGAGCT
>CAUYRH010101889.1:0-12280 GCA_963574655.1 Perodicticus potto | reverse complement strand
CCCCCTCCTCCTCCACCTCCACCTCCCTGTCCTCCTCCCCCTCCTCCTCCCCCCTCCTCCTCCACCTCCCCCTCTCCTCCTCCCCCTCCTCTCCCCCCTCCTCCTCCTCCTTGATTTAGGTAATTAATCTAAATATGTCATCCTTACCCAGACTTCAACCCAAGTAACACAGGGCAGAAAGATTACATTCTTCTCTACCAAGCCACGGGGAAACGTCTGCGTGGTGCACCTTGTAGTATTCTCTCTTGCGTGTGTTATGGGTCCTTAGTAAGATGTACCATGACCTCAGATCTCATGTCTCTTTAGTGTGGTCTCACTGCTCATGACGCCGGTGTTAGCCAACACAGTCTTCATGCCTGGTGCCTTTGGGTTCCCCCGTGGGGGTTCTATATAAAATGATACTTAAAAACCTCAGTGGCCATTGCAGGAGACCATTGTAAAATTCATTTGTTGCTGAAGGTCTTTTTAATTCCAACTAATAAGTATTTACTCAAAGGCCATATTTTGTCTGAAAAGTCAGATTTCAAGAAATCATAGAAAATCATTTTGGTCATGCACTCTGTGGCTTTGTATGCCATCACTCAAATTTTGTCAGTACATGGAAGAGATGATCATTTCAAAATCCTCAGCTGGATATTCAGAATGTCTATCATATTCAGCAAAACAGTGGTCTGTACTCAAACACCCAGATAAGAAATTGAATTATTTTTTAATTGAGTTCCTGTTGCAATAATGCTTTATATTGCTGTAGTGCCTTTCATCCTAAGAGATCAAAGCACTCGACAACTATTAACTCGTTGCATCTCTCCCTACCTCTGAAGGCAGTTAAGCACTGGAGTCATTCTGCCCCTAGCTGAAAGTCACCCGCCTGGAGGGTAGGCAAGGCTAGAAGGTATTTAACTGTGTAAGGTAAAACTACCAGTAGGTTCGAAGATGGAAAACAGAAACATCTTCTTTACATAGTTAAAAAAACAGAAGAAGTTTTATGAGATAGAATGTAATCACCAGAAGTGATTATGACCCAAACCCTGATGTTGACACTTTTGTTATTTTGCATGTTGTTGTGGGCATCTTAATGACAATGATAGTTCTGCAGCCCTGACGGTTTATCCCTTGGATTATTCAACTTTTCTGAGGCTTCTGACCTCAAGGTTAGACTCAGCTGATGCGGTTTAGTGCTAGAGGGAAGAGTGCCACCTATTGAATTGTAGGAATTCTCGGGTATGTGTTGGGACTGGTGGAGCAGCCTCTCCGACCACATCCATGCTTGGTTTGCTATGGTAACTAATATATATGTCTAAAAGAAAAGGAATATGTTGACTACTCTTGCTCAGAAAAACATCTACAAACGTCTGTGTATTTTCCCCAGCTGGAGCCGAGCGTATGCCTTGTAGTTTAGCCTACTGCGATTGAAATAAGCATGCTGCTAAAAGAACTGAGACAGATGGTATTTTTACCACTTCAGGCAAAACATGGCACCTATGGTTCCACTTTCTACAATTTTAATTTTTTAACATTTTCAAAATGGCTTGTTTAAATATCTCCATCCCAGAGACACAGACTTTCCCCCAACTTCTTTTTAATAATTGTTTCAGATGTACAGATATGAATAACTATCACTTGGTCGATAGGCTCTGTTCAGTGTTGTGGGGTCTGCCTTCTGTTCATTCTTGCCTAGGACTGTGCCTTAAGTAGGCTCTGACAACTGTATTAATTCTGACACAGAGACTCTACATGGTTTATGATAGCTTCCTTTATATTTATCTCTAGTCTTTTATTTTTGTTAGAGGAAGAGGCCTTAGTATGTTGCTCGGGCTGGAGCCCAGTGGCCATTCCCAGGTGCAGTCATAGCATTCTGTACTCGCCAATTCCTGGGTAATCTTCCCACCTTCACCTCTGAGGAGTGGGGGGTACATGCCATGCGTGTCGTTCTTTCCTGACTGACAAAGCCAGCCTCCTTTATTTATGTCTCTAGTCTTTACCGTGCATTTCAGCCCAGGCACGGTGGCTCATGCCTGTAATCCCACCACTCTGGGAGGCTGAGGCTGGTGGACTGCCTGAGCTCAGGAGTTCAAAACAAGCCTGAGCAAAAGTGAAACCCCATTTCTACTAAAAACAGAAAAACTGGCTGGGCGTTGTGACGGGTACCTGTAGACCCTGTTGTAGGCCAACAGCCCCCAAAAAGACCCAAGTCTGTCTCAGCCTGTCTCAGCCTTGGTCCCCAGTGTGCCCCACCTCGGGTTAATTCTGAGAACAGCTTTCTGACAAAGAAGTTCTCTGAGTTCCCTGACCTCTCTAGCCGAGTTTGGAACAATGGTGGAGTTGAAACAATAGTGAAAATTCACTCAAGCCAAGTTTCCCAGGTAACTGAGTTTCCCGAGCTACTGGGCTTTCCAAGTTGTCCCCATGGTTACTGAGTTACCCTCCCCCTGAGCTGCCACACAGCTACACCCTGAGCCAACTACCTGACTGTGACCCCACCCTGTAACTGGCCATGTTCCGCTATGCTCGCTTTGCCACATCAGCACAAAAAGGGTATAAAAGGCTGCCTGCATTTCTCTTCGCCACCGTTTGCCCTTTGGGCAGCGGTCCACCTGTGCAGGTGTAAATAAATCATCACCATGTGATTTGAGCCTAAAGTGGGGTCCGTGTATTCTTATGGGTGGCGTAAGTTACAACAGTCCCAACTACTAGGGAAACTGAGGCAAGAGATTCTCTTGAGCCCAGGAATTTTAGATTGCTGTGAACTAGGATACCAGGGCACAGAGCGAGACTCTTTTTTTTTTTTTTTTTTTTTTTGCAGTTTTTGGCCAGGGCTGGGTTTGAACCCACTACCTCTGGCATATGGGGCCAGCGCCCCACTCACTGAGCCACAGGCGCCGCCCCAGAGCGAGACTCTTAAAAGGAAAAAAAAAAACACCTTTTGCTACCATGCATTTCATATCCTTTGACAGACAAATGAAAATTTTTGATGTTGCTGTTTGTTTAATGTCCTCTCGTAAGATTCTCTATAAGCACAGAGAATTAACAGCTAGCTCAAGGTTAAGCACTGGGTAAAGAAAGATCTTGCAGATATTAATTCTTTGAGCATTCAGTTCTCGGTCATGTCTAAGGGGTATTTTTTTAGAAGGATGGGGTTTTTTACTTGCCCTCTCCTCTAGAATTTGCGCAGGGCTCCAGAGCGGGGCAGTCCTCTGCTCTGTCCTCCTGCGCCTCTCAGGCATCAGCTTCCAGCAGCTGCTGCTCTCCTCTGCCCTCACAACCCCAGAAGGCCTTGCACATTGTGTTTTATTACAAAATGCATTTGCATAGGGTACACATTAAAATTCCCTTCCCACCAGCAAACAGTAATGTCCGCAGACAGTTGCATTTGCATGATCACATGTCATTACTTCCCTTTTAGAGGGAAAAAGAGAGTCTTTTCTCTCTCGTCCTGGTGCTCCTTTCCAAGGTTTGCCCTTTTAGTCATCTCTTAATTTTTATTAAATATAGACCATAGTGCTGCATATTGTACCCAAAATTCTACTTCTTTGAACCTTGAATATAGAAAAAACATTTTTTAAGTATTATTGTTCTTTCCTTACTGACAAAACCAGGCTCCCTCCTTCTCTCCCTCCCTTCTTTTCTTTTCTTTCTTTCTTTTTCTTTCTTTATTTTTGGCAGACAGTTTTTACTGATCATTTCTTCCTCTAACCCTGGCTAACTGGCTCAGAATTTTTCACATTGGCACATTTAGAGACCAGATGTTGCTGTGTTTTCTCTTCCTGATGCCCCTTTCTTGGGCAGATGCTGCTTCTCCTACCCTGGGACTTTACAATGGCTCCTTTGATAAAATATTCCATACAGCATCTCTGTGTGGACTAAATCTCTCATTTCCTCTAGCCTCACGAAAATGTCTTAACATGCTGGATTTTTGTTTTGGTGGTAATTATGGAGACTGTAGGACCATTGACATTGCCTTCTCCTGTCTTTTTCCAAAAAAGATTTGTGATACAGCTAGATAAGATGTTTGTTTGTTTGTTTGTTTGTTTGTTTGTTTAGAAACAGAGTCTCACTTTATCGCCCTTGGTAGATTGCCATGGCATCACAGCTCATAGCAACCTCCAACTCCTGGGCCTAGGCAATTCTCTTGCCTCAGCCTCCTGAGTAGCGTCCGCCACAATACCCGGCTATTTTTTTGTTGCAGTTTGGCCAAGGTCGGGTTCTAATCCACCACCCTCAGTATATGGGGCTGGAATCGTACTCACTGAGCCACAGGCACTGCCCTAGATAAGATGTTTATATTAGAATTTAAAGAAAAAACCCAAATCCAAATAGTAATGCCATCATGATAGGGGTGCAACTCTATATAATTCTATATGCCTGATAAGACTGGAAAACATGCAAAAATGTGAACAGGCTGGGTGGGGCAAGGTGGCTCACACCTGTAATCCTAGCACTCTGGGAGGCCCAGGCATGTGGATTGCCTGAGCTCAGGCGTTCGAGACCAGCCTGAGCCAGAGCTAGACCTCATCTCTAAAAAAAAAAAATGCTGGGCATTGTGGTGGGCGCCTATAGTCCCAGCTACTTAGGAGGCTGAGGCAAGAGAATCACTTAAGCCCAAGAGTTTGAAGTTGCTGTGATCTGTGATGCCATGGTACTTTACCGAGGGTGACAAAGTCAGACTGTCCCCCTCAAAAAAAAATGTGAACAAAGGCATTAAAGTGATAACATTTAAGCACATTTTAAATAAAAAAATATATTGTACTCTTTTTTTTTTGAGACAGTCTCACTCTGTGGCCTTAGGTAGAGTGCTATGTTGACATAGATCATGGGAATTTTTTTTTTTTAGAGACAGAGTCTCACTTTATCGCCCTCAATAGAGTGCCATGGAGTCACAGCTCACAGCAACCTCCAACTCCTGGGCTTAGGTGATTCTGTTGCCTCAGCATCCTGAGTAGCTGAGACCACAGGGGCCTGCCACAACGCCTGGCTATTTTCTGTTGCAGTTTTGCAGGGGCCAGGTTTGAACCTGGCACCTTTGGTATATGGGGCTGGTACCCTGCTCACTGAGCCACAGGCACCGCCCTATGGTGACATAGATCACAGCAACCTCAAACTCTTGGGCTCAAGTGATCCTCTAGCCTCAGTTTTGCTTTCTTTTTTTTTTTAGAGATAGTCTCACTTTGTCACCCTCAGTAGAGTGCTGTGGCGTCACAGCTCACAGCAACCTCCAGCTCTTGGGCTTAGGTGATTCTCTTGCCTCAGCCTCCCGAGTAGCTGGGACTATAGGCACCTGCCACAACACACAGCTATTTTTTTGTTGCAGTTTGGCCAGGGCCAGGTTTGAACCCACCACCCTCGGTTTATGGGGCTGGTGCCCTACTCATTGAGCCACAGGCGCTGCTCCTCAGTTTTTCATTTTTGTAGAGACAGGATCTCACTCTTAATTAGGTTGGTCTCAAACTCGTGAGCTCAAGCAATATACCTGCCTCAGCCTCCCAGAGTGCTAGGATTACAGGTGTGAGCCACCATGCCTGGCTAAATAAAATATATATTATACTTTTTTTTTTTTTTGAGACAGAGTCTCACTCTGTCACCCTTGGTAGAGTGCCATGGCATCATAATAGCTCATAGCAACCTCAAACTCTTGGGCTTGAGCCATCCTCTTTCCTCAGCCTCCCAAGTAGCTGGGAATACAGGTGTATGCAACTATTCCTGCCTGGTTTTCTTCTTTTCTTTTCTTTTTTCTTTCTTTCTTTCTTTTTTTTTTTTTTTTTTGAGACAAAATCTCACTTTATTGCCCTTGGTAGAGTGCCGTGGCATCACAGCAACCTCAAAGTGCTAGGATTACAGGTGTGAACCACTGCCCCCAGCCTTTTTCTTTCTTTTTTTTTTCCTAGTTTTAGTAGAGATGGAGTCTCACTCTTGCTCAGCCTGGTCTCAAACTCCTAAGATTAAGCAGTCCACCTGCGTTAGCCTCCCAGGGTGCTGGGATTAGAGGTGTGAGCCACTGTGCCCAGCCTTACATTATACTTTTTAAAGATTTCTGTTTTATGTATGTAGGCTCTTACTTGAATTGGAATGTTTTTCTAGTTTTTTTTTTTTTTTTTTTTGAGACAGAGCCTCAAGCTGTCACCCTGGATAGAGTGCTGTGGCATCACAGCTCACAGCAACCTCCAATGCCTGGGCTCAAGCGAGTCTCTTGCCTCCGCCTCCCAATTAGATAGGACTACAGGTGCCCACCACAATGCCCAGTCATTTTTTGGTTGCAACCGTCATTGTTGTTTGACGGGCCCGGGCTGGATTCAAACCCACCAGCTCAGGTGTATGTGGCTGGCGCCTTAGCCCGTTGAGCCACAGGCGCCGAGCCTGGAATGTTTTCAGATTATGACACAAGCTGGTGAAAATTGAAAAATAAATGATCTGAAATCATGTTTTGAAAGGCATAACCAGAATTTAATTCTAGGCTCCTAAAGAATTGCTTGCTTCGGGTGGCACCTGTGGCTCAGTGGGTAGGGCGATGACCCCATATACTGAGGGTGGTGGGTTCAAACCGGGCCCCGACCAAACTGCAACAACTACAACAAAAAAAAAACTTATAAAAATAGAAAAGAATTGGCTCGGCGCCTGTGGCTCAACAGGCTAAGGCGCCAGCCACGTACACCTGAGCTGGCGGGTTCGAATCCAGCCCGGGCCTGCCAAACAACAATGACGGCTGCAACCAAAAAATAGCCAGGCGTTGTGGCGGGCGCCTGTAGTCCCAGCTACTTGGGAGGTGGAGGCGGGAGACTCACTTGAGCCCAGGAATTGGAGGTTGCTGTGAGCTGTGATGCCATGGCACTCTACCCAGGGTGACAGCTTGAGGCTCTGTCTCAAAAAAAAAAATAATAATAAAAATAAAAAAGAATTGCTTGCTTCCGGTGCCCTTAGCTCAGTGGGTAAAGTACCAGCCACATACACCCAAGCTGGAAGGTTTGAACCCGGCCCAGGCCAGCTAAACAACAGTGACAACTTGAGCAAAAAAAATAGCCGGGCATTGTGGCGGGCCCCTGTAGTCCCAGCTACTGGGAAAGCTGAGGCAAGAGAATCACTTAACCCCAAGAGTTTGAGGTTGCTGTGAGCTATGATTTCATAGCACTCTACTGAGGGCAACACAGTGAGACTCTGTCTCAAAAAAAAAAAAAAGAAAGAAAAAGAATTGCTTGCTTCCATGGCAAAAGTCAGAAATGCATAGCTAGAAAATCTGCTTTTTGTGTGCTGTTTTTGTGTTAGGCTTCATGGAATGGTTGAGATGGAACCTTGGTGCATTGCACAGGCGTTGGGCATTGACCTGGTGGCCTAACCCCAGGGATACGTGCTGGAAGTTACTGCTGAAACTGCCTTCAAATATCATTTTGTTTGTTTGTTTTTGTTTTGACAGAGTCTCACTCTATCACCCTGGGTAGAGTGCTATGGCTTCATCGTAGCCTCAGCCTTCCAAGTAGCTGGGACTACAGGCATCCGCCACAGCGCCCAGCTAATTTTAGAGACAGGTCTCATTCTTGTTCAGTCTGATCTCAATCTCCTGAGCTCAAGTGATCCTCCAGTCTTGGCCTCCCAGAGAACTAGGATTTGCTTATTTTTTGTTTTTTGTTTTGGCCGGGGTTGGGTTTGAACCCACCACCTCCGGGATATGGGGCCGGTGCCCTACTCCTTTGAGCTACAGACGCTGCCTGAGAACTAGGATTATAGGCACAATGGTACTGTACCCAGGGTGACAGAGTAAGACTGTCTCAAGAAATAAAGTTTTAAATCCCCTTTACTCCTTATTTTCTTTGTTTTTTTCCCTCATTTTCTTAAAAATCAAATAAAACTTATTATTTTTGGTTTGGCGATTGCACTTCAGGCAAGTGTTTTTCCTTGCAACAATAATGGATAGATTCTCTTTAATCCATTTTTCGAAATAATTTGTCGATTTTTGTAACTTGTACTTTGATTTCAGATCTTCAAAATGCAATTATTAACAATAAAATAATAATCATTGATCAATTCCTGTCTATAGTAAAACTTAGAGACTTTTGTACCATGTGGAAATTTTTTTTTTTTTTTGAGACAGAGTCTCACTATGTCACCCTCAGTAGAGTGCAGTGGCGTCACAGCTCACAGCAATCTCAAACTCTTGGGCTTAAGCAGTTCTCTTCCCTCAGCCTCCGAAGTAGCTGGGACTACAGGGGCCCACCACAATGCCCGGCTATTTTTTGTTGCAGTTTGGCGGGGGCTGGGTTTGATCCCACCACCCCCGGTGTATGGGGCCCTACTCACTGAGCCACAGGTGCCGACCTGGATGTGAAAATTTTTATCAGAAATAAATTCCACAGTGGCTCACTCCTGTAATCCTAGGACTTGGGAGGCCAAAGGGTGTGGATTGCCTAAGCTCAGGACTTCGAGACCAGTCTGAGCCAGAATGAGACTCCACTCCATCTCTAAAAATAACCGGTGTTGTGGTGGGTTCCTGTTGTGCCAGCTACTCAGGAGGCTGCGGTAAAAGAATCATAAAACAGTTTGAGGTTGCTGTGAGCTGTGATGCAGTGGCACTCTACCAACGGGGAAAAAGTGAGACTCTGTCTCCAAAAAAAAGAAAAAGAAATTCCCGTAACCAATGTGAATGAAAAGAGATTAAAAAAAATTCTAATCACACATGCAGCAATTAGTATCTTAAATCAGAATTGTGCCTCATCATGAGCCCTCAAGTCCTTTTCAAAACATTTGCCCTCTGGACCTTCATTCATTCCCCGTCATCAAGCTAATTTTTCCTTCTTAAGTTTCTGAATATATTATTTTGCATTTGTCCCCAGTGACTATCATCTTGCTTTGATGATCTATTCCTCTAATTTCTTAATGTTATTTTAAAATTAGATTCTTGTTCTCTGAGGTGTTAGCAATCCCACACACCTCGGTGGCATCAACAAATTTAATAATCATAATCTCTATTCCCTTGCAGATCATGAATAAAATTATTAAATGATTTCAGTGATAAACCTCCACATGACATCATAAAATATGCTGCCTTCTCCGTTGTTAGCCTAAATACTGTTGTTATTATTTGAATAGAGGCAGTTATAAATCTCTTTTTTTCTTCAAATTTATATTACTAGCTTGTTGATCTTTGATTTTTTATGATATATATAAAATGTTAAATTATTTCTCTCATAAAAATAATATTTAGTGGAGCAGTCTCTTCCATTCTTAAACTTATCCTTTTGAATTACTGGCCCCTAAAAAATTACATACATACATAATATCTTACACTTATCAGGAAGCTAAGGCAGGCTTAAATTGTTAATGAAAACCAGATGTTGGTTGTAAGCCTGGAGTGGTGTCTGGGTTTGTGCACCATTATACCCTGAAGACCTACCACAGAGCCTGGCATATGGGATGTAACCAATAAATATATATTGACCATTGAATGAATGATTGACCCAAGATATCTCACCTTTGTGCCTATACTGTATTTGTCCAATTCTTAAGGCAATTTAACTCTACCCTTGTTCCTCTTATTCCTCCCCCAAGTATATTTGTAATGGCTACTTTCTCGATGCCGCGTACCCCCTGGGTTGAAACAAAGAGGCAATTGGGGTAGTCTTTTGAATCTTAGTCTGGAAAGCTAACGAAACATGCCCTTCAGGCTGGTTCTGTGGGCAAGTGCTCTGCGCTATGGGATAGCTGGATTCAATTATTGGTCCCAGTTTGTGGTGTCAGGAGCCACCTGTGCACAGGGAGAGCCTGTATGTCTTTATGTAGAGACTGGAGCCTTCTGTCCCCACAGAAGAGCATGTTTAATCCATTAAAACAGTTTGAAAGTACATCTGAAGGGAGTATCGTCTCTTTCCTTGTTGTAAAGGACAGTGGAGAGGCATGGGTTTTCCAAAATTAGGGTTTTTGGGTTTTTTTGAGAGAAGAAAAGAGGCACCTCTAGGTAGATACTGAATGTAGTGTTAGTACATTAGAAGTCTTTGCCATTACCTAGATTTATATTTCCAAACTCACACCCTAATTCTACAGTCTCATTCGAGCAGAAGTAAGGACTCATATTATTTCTAGCTGTTTGATCCATCAGAAAGCCGTAATTTTTAGTTGGTCCCTCTGAAGCCATCCCCCATGTTTCCTACACAGCGTCTGCAAGCACTACTCAGCCTCCCCACTTACCACATCAGACAGTATCGATCCTTAGTAATGTACTTAATCACCTTTCCTGAAATAAAAAGGTGGCTGTGCCCCCTCCATTTTCAAACAAAATTGCTGAGGTACCAGTGGAGATCACAAGACCCTGCAGTACAGCTCAGTGACATGCGTGCAGTTGCTAAGGGTTGTGGGTGAGTGGATCCTGTCCCTTCCCTGCCAGTCCTTGACTTTCTGGCTTGATGAAAGATCTTAATTATTCACTAGATCATAATAAAGCCAAAGCGGTACCTCCGAAGAGTAACCAGTCCATAGCGCAATGGTGCCCCCTGTGGAAGAACTCCCTGTTCAAGATCTAAGGAAATCATGCTCACCTTTATCTTTGATTCATTCCTGATAAGAATTGTGTGCAACTCTTAGAAAAAGTCTATACGGCTTGCTTTGTGCTGTGCTTTCTTTAACGACACTGTGTGTGTGTTTCAGTGCACGCTATGTTCAAAACACACACTAAGCACGTGTATCAAATGGTTCTAACGGATTCTTTCTCTTAATCCCCTCACAGAAGAGAAGGGGTAGCCTAACGTTGTTCACATAGCTATTATGTCACAGAGTCAAAATTCTACCTAGGTCTGCTGACCCAGTTCTGCTTCTTAAGTCCCTTTAAACACTCTGTAGGAGAAGTTGTATGCAAGCTCTGGTCTTGCAAGCATCCCAAAGGTGGTGTGTATACACTGTAATCCAACATAGTTCTGGTCTAAGAAATGTGATTGTCTAAATGACTGTCCTAATATGATAATTATTGTGACTTTTTTTATTTTTTATTTTTTGAGACAGAGTCTCAAACTATTGCCCCAGGTAGAGTGCCGTGGCGTCGCAGCTCATAACAACCTCAAACTCTTGGGCTTAAGTGACTCTCTTGCCTCAGTCTCCCATGTAGCTGGGACTACAGGTGCCCGCCTCAATGCCCAGCTACTTTTTGTTGTTGTTGTTCTTGTTGTTGCCATTGCTGTTTTAGCTGGCCTGGGTGTATGTGGCCGGCACCCTACCCACTGAGCAATGGGCACCACCCTATTGTGACTTTTTTAAGCTGGTAAGCATTCTTCATCTTTTTAAAAAAAGTTTTATAGATCATACCCTTTTAAAACAAGTTCTTAGCACCATTATCTCTCCTTTTTTTTTTTTGAGACAGAGTCTCACTGGACTGGGTAAAATGCGGTGGCATCACAGCTCACAGCAACCTCCAGCTCTTGGGCTTAAGCGATTCTCTTGCCTCAGCCTCCCAAGTAGCTGGGACTACAGGCGCCCACCATAATACCCGGCTATTTTTTTTTTTTTTTTTTTTTTGCAGTTGTTGTTTAGCTACCCCGGGCCAGATTTGAACCCTCCAACCTCCATGTTTGTGACTGGCACCGTAACCACTGTGCTACAGGTGCAGAGCCAGGACCATTCTCTTGAGAAAGGCAAGGATCTAAGTTAACAAATACCTTGCATGTCAACATAACATAGAGTTCTCCTACATCTGGAAGAACTATTAATCCTGAAGCTATGACTATAATTATATGGCACACATAATTATAGTCATACCCCATACATTTGGCCCCAGACTCCTGCAACCTCTCTAGAAGACATAACTGGGATCTACATTTATTTTGTTGTTATTATTCTCAGTAGGTAGAGTTCTTCTATTGTTTGAGATGCTTTCTGGTGAGACCATCAATGTATTTTAAGCTCAGCTTATATCAGGATGTGTGTGAGAATACTAGGCGTCTAGGGCCCTGTGGACAGGGTTGGTGGTAGTTTGTTAAATGGCCCCCAAGAATCAGCATCCAAACACTGAAGCAGATGAAAATCTGGACATGAGGAGGATAGAAGAGATTTATAAGGTGGACTCAAGTAAAATATCAATAATAGAAACCCATAGTCATCCTTACGTAGTTTATATATTCCTTAAATAACCCCCAGGATTATTTGCTTCTTACATGATGTGAATGCTCTTGTCCCACAGTGTTCTTTTTTTTTTTTTTTTTTTTTTTTGAGACAGAGCCTCAAGCTGTCACCCTAGATATAGTGCTGTGGCATCACAGCTCACAGCAACCTCCAATTCCTGGGCTCAAGCGAGTCTCCTGCCTCTGCCTCCCAA
>CAUYRH010101888.1:0-11156 GCA_963574655.1 Perodicticus potto | reverse complement strand
CCATAGTGAGAAATTTTTTTTTTTTTTTTTGAGACCGAGCCTCAAGCTGCCACCCTGGAAGGAGTGCTGTGGCATCACAGCTCACAGCAACCTCCAGTTCCTGGGCTCAAGCGAGTCTCTTGCCTCTGCCTCCCAAGTAGCTGGTACTACAGGTGCCCACCACAAGGCCTGGCCATTTTTTGGTTGCAGCCGTCATTGTTGTTTGGCGGGCCCGGGCTGGATTCGAACCCGCCAGCTCAGGTGTACGTGGCTGGCGCCTTAGCCCGTTGAGCCACAGGCGCCAAGCCAGAGAAATTTATTTTTTCATTGTAAACAATCATATTCATGTATTTTTAAAATTCTAGTAAAATAATTTCCATAGTAATGGCATTAAAAAAATATTTCATTTTTTTAACATGACAAGTGATCTAATTTCCATAGTAATGGCATTAAAAATACTTCATTTTTTAACTTGACAAGTGATCTATAAAATTGGAATCTTTAGTAGATCATAGGCAATAATAGGTCACAAGCTATAGTTTCAAACACACTTATCTAGGAGGTCCCTTTCTTGCCAGATCTGATGACAGTTCCTTAACAATTAACGCAGGTATCTCTGGGCACATGTCTTCCTTCACTGGATTTGCTCTAGGAATTCACAGACCTCTGTGCAGCCACCTTGGGTAAATGGCCATTGATTCCATCTCTGTCCACAGCAGAGCCTTTAGCACTTGTTTTGGTTTTAATCCATTGATGTGCCAACCTCACTAACTCACAGGTGTCTGAACAAATCAAAACACTCAGGATCCCTCAGCAGTAGCACTATCGACATTTTGAGCTGACATTTCCTTGCTGCAGAGGGCTTTCCTATACATTATAGGCTCATTAGCAACATCTGACCTCTACTTACTAGACGCTGGTAATAATCACACTCATACCATTTATGACAATTAAAACTATTCCCAGATATTGTCAAGGTCCCCTATGGTGAGCGAAAGGCAAGATTATTCCAAGCAAAGAACCACATCTCTGTATGTTCAGGCATTTCAACAGGAGACACTTATAAGGAAGACAAAAACTGAAATTCAAAGGTAGCCCTCGTGGTAGGCCAATCTGCGACCTCGTCACTGCCCCACTTCTTTGGCTTAGCTCGCTAGAAGCAGGGAACGTCACGCCCAAGGCCCCGCACCAGGGAGTCAAGTGGTGACTCCCGCTGAACCCTGTGCTGCTGTTAGCCTCAGGGCTATTGGCTTGGCCTTTTTGTACTTTCCTTTGTCATAAAAATTGAGAAATTATTCTCTGTTAGCTTATCAGGTAGCATATTTGTGTATTAGAAAATGTCAGAGTATAAATTTGCCTTTTTAAAATGAACATTCCATAAAATATACCAACATATACTTGATCCATTTGCTCATTCATTCACCATATTAGATGTTGGTGATATAATAGGAGCAAGATGGCCTTTACCTTCACAGAAATTAAACTTTAGCTCTAGGGAAAGAACAGATACCAACCAAATTCCCTTTCTTTGGTTCCGAAGATGAGAAACATCCCAAATTTAAAAAAAAAATTCTCATAGAATTTCTTAGGTAGACATATAAACATGATTGGAATCAAGGCATAAATGCAGATTTTTATACTTATTTCATCAGTGTAAATGAAATATATCCCAGAGAAGCATCTGATACTGTGTGGTTTCCATGTACTATGTCACTTTAAAATAAAATAAACCTATTGAATAGGACAATTTTTCAGTAGAAATAGCAGATAAATGCAGATCTAATCAAATCTCATTTGTAAGAGCAGATTCTCAATGCAGTATCGAGAATATGATAGAGTTTTATTATACATATAGAATCCTCATTCAAATAAATCTGAGTTGTAACTCACGTGAACTTAACATCTCTTCTTCCCATTCTTCCATGTCCTTTTCTCTGTCCCTCCTTTCCCACCACTTATCTATAATAACTGTTCTCTCCTTACTTTTATTTATTTAATACTCTTACTGAGACTTAGTGCCTGTAGCACAGTGGTGACGGTGCCAGCCACAGCACCAAGGCTGAAGGGTTCGAGCCCAGCCCGGGCTTACTAAACAACAATGACAACTGCAACAAGAAAATAGCCAGATGTTGTGGTGGACATCTGTAGTCCAGCTACTTGGGAGGCTGAGGCAAGAGAATGGCTTAAGCCCAAGAGTTTGAGGTTGCTGTGAGCTGTGATGCCATGCACTCTACCAAGGACAACATAGTGAGACTCTGTCTCAAAATAATAACAATAATAATAATAACATTTTTACTGAAAAGTAATTTTAGCTTTGAAGATAAATAATATTTTTTAAGCACTAACAATATTCCCAAAGTACAATAGCTGAAGGAGAGAAAAAGGAAGAAACTGCCAAATCAATTCTATAAATTAAGCCGGTTCCCACTGAATTCTGAACAAGAGTTGTGAGTTCTTGTACCAATATGATGCTGCAGGTCTCAGTATGTAAGAATAACAAAAATATATGAGAAAGTAAGGACTATCATAAGCATCATCTTGGTTTATCTCCTTAGCAATTGAATAAGTTACTCAGAAGGAGGTTCTTGTCAAACTTGATTCCGGCTGGAGGGAGTGGCTGACACCTATAATGCTAGCACTTTGGAAGCAAAGGCATAAGGATCACTGAGGTCAGGAGTTGGACACTAGCCTGAGCAAGAGCGATACCCTGTCTCCACAACAAAATAAAAGTATTTACCAGGTGTGGAGGCACATGCCCATAGTCTCAGCTTCTTGGGGGTTGAGACAGGAGGATCACTGCAGCCCACGAGTTTAAGATTTCAGTGAGTTATGATGATGCCACCACACTGTAGCCTGGGAGACAGAGTAAGGCCCTGTCTCAAAACAAACAGTAAGATGGAAAACAGTTCTACACTCCGGGAAAAACTCCCTTCTTATTTTCCTTCAGTGCCCCTCTGAGAGGTGTTGTTAGGAGGGTAGCCATGTAATTCTCTTCCAGTTGCTGCCATCTGAAGCTTATTTATTCAGAGAACAAGTTTTTATATTAAATGAAACAAAGCATAAATCTAGTAGGTTGCCTACTGATTTCATGGTTGAGGATGACAAAACATAAAACTATGATTGACCATCCAAATCTGGCCACTTTTTTTTTTTCAATTGTTGAATCATAGCTGAGTACATTAGTGCAATCAAGGGGTACAATGTGCTGGTTTCATATACAATCCGAAACATTTCTGGCCACTTTTAATTGAATCAGTGCTAAACTAGGGAGGGCATCCAGTTATTGGTGTAAACTCATACTGCCCCTAGATCCACCAGAATATACACTCATCTTACTTAAAAGGTGATGTTAAGTTTCTAGTTTCACTACATCTGCTAGAATACCTGACTTGACAACAGAAAAAGTTCTACAGTCACATCTCCCTGAGACTTCAGTAATTCTTCAGAGATGGGAGCAAGGCTTTTCTCTGCTAGGCTCATGTTAATAACCCTGCCCCCAGAACCTCAGCAGCATCAGGGCAGTGGAAGGCTCAGTAGCACTATTTTATCCCCTGGTCATCTTTATGCATTACCACTTTGCTGATACTGCAGGACCACCCCAAACCCAATGATTGCATCACCATAAAAAAGGTCAGACCACCACTTTGCCCAGTAAGGGGGAAGATCTAACACAATGTTCTTGCAGGGTCTCAGCAAGTCAGTATTATCCAATTTTAACTGCTTTTCAAAAAACCATATCCGTATACCAACTGTCAGGATCTGAAATGTAGCCATTCAGGCATGAACCTTAACCCTATAAATTTTGATATGGAAAATAATAATAGTGCTAATAATATGCAGTTATTATGTATTAGATGCTGCTCTAAGTAACTTCAATAACAACTCTGTTGTTTGGAAAGGCAGAGGGTACTTATATGTCTTGTTAAACTCACAGATGTCTATTCAAGGATGGACCCAAGATCTGAAGTCAGGCAGTGTGGCTGAAGAGTTCAAGGATTTAGCCATCTGACCTTAATTCTTCTAAAAAAATTTAGCACCATTTGTTTTCTTAACCAGACTGATTTCTACATATCTCTGTTATTAAAGCCTCAGTCTCTGAAGAAGAGAATTCCTTCAAATAGAAAATTAATTCTCACAACTGTCATCTGGCTATACATGAGATTGCCATTTTCCTTAAATTCTTAACTAAGACCTGAGGAATAATTACTTCAGCACCTTCTACCTATATTTCACTTAAAACTCTGCCCTCAGTAGGTCTAATTCTCTAAAGAATATAAGCAACATTAAATTGGCTCCAACCCATTATTCCCATATTCCATGTGTTTTTACTTCCGCATGAATTAGATTCAGATCCAAAAGATTTTTTGGATCAAAGTTAATTTGTCCGACCTTAGAGAAAAACACAGTCATGGTTTGACTAGAAGACAAGAAACATGTCTGCACCTCTATGTCCTTGACCTGTTCTTTAGACTATATTCAAACTACCTTCACGTCTACAGACATGACTCTTGCCTACCAGACTGAACTTTCCAGTTTAAAGCATCTGCTTTTTGAGCTTTCCTAATAAGAGGAACACTGTCAAGCATTGAGAATTTCACTTGTTTTCCATTCAAACATACTGTTACAATATATTTTTTAGAAAGGCAAATTGTGATTCTAAAGGAAATATCAAACAAATATTTGATTTATATGAAATATAAAAATATTTCATTTAACTTATTAATCAACAAGGAAACCAGAAAGATGTTATGACTGGTTTAAAAAGCATTTAAGAACCAGATCATTTATAATCAATTTCATAAAGAAGTATTAGAATAATGTTGCTGAGTCAGACAGAAAGCTCTTTAGAACCCAACACAACATTAATTGTTGGAGTCACCTATTCCACCAAACAGAAATTACGTACATCTTTCACAGAAAAACCTGCAAATTCATGGTAACTTCACTAACTCTGGGACCTTCAATCAACACTAAATGTGATAAACTAAGTATAATTCCCAGGGAGTCCATGGTGGCCTTTTCTCCCATACAATATTGAAAGACTAAGTTGCCCACTTTTTCTGCTTTCTTTCAAAATTTTGATAAATTAGGATAATATTGGGGTCATCTCTTTTTATTACGAAATTCTCTACTGAAATCCAAACTTTTGGAAACAAAATGCAAATGATTCAAGTCCAAAATACAGAATCAAGGAGCTGATTATATTTCTCCATTCTTTTCATGTAATTTTCCCCTCAGTAGACTAATAAGTATCTTTTCTTCAAATGTGTGCCTTTCCTTGAACATATGTTTTGCCATCAAGTGTGTTACCTCTCTAATCATTGTTTCCCCTATCTCCACCCAGTCTCTGAAATATCACTTTAGTTAATATTTTATCCGGAGGCGGAGACCCAAATGATGACAAAAGAACTATGTGTGATGATTGATGAACTTGGATAAGATACTAGAATATTTGAAGTATATGTGAATACATATGTGTCTGTTTGGATTATTAACCACTGGAATAAATTAGAAGATAAGATTCAAAATGTTGTATATACATGTCTAATGCTTACTGATCCTTTTATCCTCATCAGAGAGTTTTACATCATATTAGAAGCTGATGCCAGATTGATCTAAGGCTGCCTAAGATTCAATGAATGGTCAGGTGTTGGCCATTTTACCTATATTGGCAGGAGTGAACTAAAATCTACTATAACTAATTCTATAGTAGCATGTCTATAAATGTACAGGCTGAAAATTGAAAATATGGCTATTTGTGCTTTTCAGGGCCAAAAGCAGTAAATCTGTCATAACACTTCTTTTTGAGAGTCATAGTGCCACACTGATGAATCTGTGATAAACAAGACTTGGAAGCAGAGCACTATATTGGGTTTCTGCAGATACTCATCTATGGTGAACATACGGTGGCTTTGAGCTGCTGTACCCAAAGCAGAAAAGCAGGCACATTATTTGCTCTGAGAGCTCTACCCACATGAGGAACTAGTGCTTCATATTTATGACTCTCCTTCCATCCTAGGGAGTTATTGAAGGCTTTGGTTTTTAGCTCTGGCAAGACAAGCAACATGTCTGAGTTGGTGATTGCCTCCTTATTTTGAGTCCCATAGCATCTAATTCTTAGCTGACAGCCTTGCCAGCTCACAATGAATAGGTAGCATGAACAAGACATTAATGTGTGTAATTTGAAACCTACAATGTTTGGGAGTTATTGGTTACTGTATCAAATTGGCTTTCCCTTAACCTAATGGTTTTATCATTAACATGATGGCAAATGAAGAAAAAAGTACAAAACAAGAAAAAAAAAAAGAAAAAAAGCAGATAATAGTCTATTATATTGGTTCTCAAACCTGCATATACATTAGTAACACCCAGAACTAAAGCGTAGGTCAAAACATAGCTTGTTAGGTTCTACTCCCAGAATTTCAGATTCACCAATTTTGGGGTGAAGCTCAAGAATTTGCATTTCTAACACATCCCCAAGCCATGTTCTTGCTGGTGAGATGGGAAGCACACTTTGAGGATCTTTCAAAAGAATGTTAATGAGGGTGGTGCCTATGGCTCAAGGAGTGGGGCGCCAGCCCCATATGCCGGAGGTGGTGGGTTCAAACCCAGCCCCAGCCAAAAACTGCAAAAAAAAAAAAAAAAAAGAATGTTAATGATGGTGAGAACGCATATTACCTTATCTTACAATAAAATTACAGTGATTCAAGTAGGCTGGTGTTCTGGTATCACTGATGATGTAATTTAATGAAATTGACTAGAGGGTCCCTGACCAGATTATAATAATACAAATAATGTTTTAGTATTGTGATCTAAACATGATATGATTTTAATTTTCTCAAACGGCTAACAATTGAAAGCTTGTTTCCTCTTGTGCTATCTACTCTTTTAATAGCATCTTGATAAAATTCCATAATTTAGTTATTGTTATTAAAAAATGTCTAGTCTATTAATAAAATCAATTGTGTATATGATTCAAAGTTTTCCCTTTCCCCCACAAGTCCGTCATCATTAACTTCAGGCTAGCAAAGTAGGGTAGTGTGTATCATTTTTCCATCAGCAATCTGGTTCCAGGTGCCTGTTTTTCAAGAGTAAGTCAGGATGGTAAACAAGTGCTAATTTTGGGGATGGACAATATTTCTTTCTTTCTTTCTTTTTTCTTTTTCTGAAGGAAAGAGAAGTTTATTACTCTTCCTGGAAAGGAGAAAAATGTCAGAAAGTGGTCTCAAAATCTAAATTCCTGCTTCTGGGTAAGAAGTACAGAATTTTCAAAACTTTCAAGACAATCTCATGGCCCATGCTTGGATTCACCCCACCTTCAGTTAAGAAGATCTTGTAACCTCCGGCCAGATGATTCCCTCGAGATATCTCTGGTGGCATAAAGAACGAGAGATCTTCCCTGCCCCTCCTGCCCACTGGCCTAAGGAAGGAATGTAGGTTTCAATTCCCCCCAAAATGGGGAGATGGAAAGTATTTATGCCACTTTTTTTCAGGCCAATGCCTCTGTAGCATGTTCCTCACTGTCAATTTTGCCCCTCCATAACTATAGGAGGATGGGCAAAGCAATGCTTACCTAGGGGTGCTAGGAAGGGTCTCCGTAAGCTATTTCTTAGGGGCTGAATTTTATCCTGCTTCTAAAGGAGGAAGGCAAGTGACCACACCTTATTCCACTTCAGGAGGGATCCAAACACTGGTGTTTTAAATGCTCTCTTCTCATTTGCTTGGCATTGTTATGTGAGTACTTGCATGTCTTTGCTGACAAGGTTGGTTATTCATAAAGTTATGTTTTGAGCATTGAGGAAGTCCCCATCAGGGGTGAGAATTGATGGGACTCAGACTCAGGGTGCCCGCCAGCTCATCTACTCACTTCTCTGAAGTGTGCTTCTCTTTGCACCACTCTGTACCGGCGTCACCAGGCCAGTGGGGACAGTTTCCATGGTCTCTGTGCTTTCCCATCTGAAATCAGGGTAACTTTATGAGTCCTCTTTAATGTTTTCTTAGATTCCAAATGAACAGCTAATAATTTTCTTCCCTGAAAGTAAAGGTATAACTTAAATTAGAGGAGAAATCTTTTGAAATGTCATTGGAGAGAGCAGCAATTTTCTCCAGCTGGGCTGCTATTCCAAAGAGATACTCCCTGGAGTTTTATGACCTCAGGAATACACAGAATAGGAAAGAGCACTAACTTCTATGTTTAAGTGTAGTTAATATTCAGTGAACCCATATCAGCATAGACGTTCATCACTCCGGACTGGGACAGTGCAGAGGGTAGGGTTGTGTTTTAGGGAGGCCAACAAAAAAAAGTAAACTTAGTATAAAACTTCCTGGCTCACAGCAAGCTCTTCCTGGTTCTGCCCACCTCTCTCAGTGTCTTCCTTTTGATGTTTCCAAAGGTCCCTTACTTTGCACTTCTGTTATATTGGGAGTCATTTGCCAAGAAGCAGACATTCTTTGAACTTGGCCTTGGAGAAGTCGATGATTCTATTTTTAATGGGCTGATTTCCTCTTGAAGGAGCCCTATTATATATTTTTAAATTTTTTAAAATTTTTTATTATATCATGGTTGTGTACATAAATGTAATCATGGGGTACAATGTGCTGGTTTTATATACAATTTGAAATATTTTCATTGAACTGGTTAACATAGATTTCATGGCATTTTCTTAGTTATTGTGTACAGACATTTATATTCTACATTTAGTAAGTTTCACCTGTACCCTTCTAAGATGCACCGTAAGTGTGGACCCTTCAATTACTTTCCACCCATCCTCCCCCCTCCCTTCCCCTCCCTTGCTCCTTTCCCCATATTCTTGTGCTGTAATTGGGTTAAAGCTTTCATCTGAGAGCTATAAATTAGTTTCATAGTAGGGCTGAGTACATTGGATACTTTTTCTTCAATTCTTGGAATATTTTGTTAAGAAGAATATTTTCCAGCTCCATCCATGTAAACATAAAAGAGGTAAAGTCTCCATCTTTCTTTAAGGCTGCATAATTCTGTGGTGTACATATACCACAATTTATTAATCCATTCATGGGTCAATGGGCACTTGGCATGACTTAGCAATTATGAATTGGGCTGCGATAAACATTCTGATACAGATATCATTGTTATAATGTGATTTTTGGTCTTCTGGATGTATACTTAGTGTGGGATTGAATGGCAGTTCTATTTTTAGATTTCTAAGTATTCTCCAGATATCTTTCCAAAAGGACCATATTAGTTTGCATTCCCACCAGCAATGTAAAAGTGTTCCCTTTTCTCCAAATCCATGCCAACATCTCTGGTTTGGGGATTTTATGATGTGGGCTAATCTTACTGGAGTTAGATGATATCTCAAAGTAGTTTTGATTTGCATTTCTCTGATGAGTAAGGATGATGAGCACTTTTTCATGTGTCTATAGGCAGTGCACCTGTCTTCTTCAGAGAATTTTCTCTCCAGGTCCTTTGCCCACCCTGAGATGGAATCACTTGTTCTTTTCTTGCTAATACATTTGAGTTCTCTGTGTATTCTGAATATTAAACCTTGGTCAGAGATATAACCTGCAAATATTTTCACCCATTCTGAGGGCTGCTTTACTTTACTAACTGTGCTTTACTAACTGTGTTCTTGGCTGTGCAGAAGCTTTTTAATTTGAACAGATCCCAGTAGTGTATTTTTGATGCTGCTTCAATTGTCCAGGGGGTCCTCCTCATAAAATATTCGCCCAAACCGATTCCTTCAAGAGTTTTCCCTGTACTTTCTTCTAGCATTTTTATAGTTTCATGTCTTAAGTTTAAATCTTTAATCCAGTGAGGGTCTATCTTAGTTAAAGGTGAAAGGTGTGGGTCTAGTTTCAGTCTTCTACAGGTGGCTAGCCAGTTCACCCAGCACCATTTGTTAAATAAGGAATATTTTCCCCACTGAATGTTTTTAATTGGCTTGTCAAAGATCAAATAATGATAAGTAGGTGGGTTAATCTCTTGGTTCCTTATTATATTCCATACATGTACCTCTCCATTTTTGTGCCAGTACCATGCTGTTTTGACCACTATCGATTTATACTATAGTCTAAAGTCTGGTAGTGTAACTCCTCTTGCTTTGTTTTTATTTCTGAGTAATGTCTTGGCTATTTGAGGTTTCTTCTGATTCCATATAAAATAATGAATTGCTTTTTTGAGATCTTTAAAATATGACAATGGAACCTTAATAGGGATTGCATTAAAATTTTATATTGCTTTGGGTATTATGTACATTTTAACAATGTTGATTCTTCCCAGCCATGAGGATGGTGTGTTTTTCAATTTGTTAACATCTTCAGCTATTTCTTTCCTTAGAGTTTCATTGTTCTCTTTATAGAGATCTTTCACATCCTTTATCAGGTAAATTCCCAAATATTTCATATTCTTTGGCACTTCTGTAAATGGAATAGAGTCCTTGACAGTTTTTTATCTTGGTTATTGTTGGTATATATAACGGCTACACATTTATGAGTGTTAATTTTGTAACCTGATACATTGCTATATTCCTTGATCACTTCTAAGAGTTTTGTTGTAGAATCCCTGGTGTTTTCTAGATATACAATCACATCATCTGTGAAGAGTGAAAGTTTGATCTCTTCTGACCCTATCTGGATAACCTTGATCACCTTTTCTTCACTAATTGCAATGGCTAAAACTTCCACTATGATGTTTAAGAGCAGAAGAGACAATGGGAAACCTTGCCTGGTTCCTGATATGAGTGGAAAAGATTTCAATTTAACACCATTCAATGTGATATTGGCTATGGGTTTACTGTAGATGGCCTCTATCAGTTTAAGAAATGTCCCTTCTATACCAATTTTCTTAAGTGTTCTGATCATGAAGGGATGTTGGATATTATCAAAAGCTTTTTCTGTATCAATTGAAAGAATCATATGGTCTTTGTTCTTTAATTTATTTATGTGCTGAATTATATTTATAAATTTACATATATTGATCCAGCCTTGAGGCCCTGGGATAAAACCCATTTGGTCATGGTGTATAATTTGTTTGATGTGTTGCTGAATTCTGTTTGTTAGGATCTTGTTGAATATTTTTGCATCAATATTCATTAGTGATATTGGTCTATAATTTTCTTTTCTTGTTGGGTCTTTTCCTGGTTTGGGGATCAAGGTAATGTTTGCTTCATAGAATGTGTTGGGTAGTATTCCTTCTTTTT
>CAUYRH010101886.1:0-49869 GCA_963574655.1 Perodicticus potto | reverse complement strand
TCTGTTTCTATTAATTTATTTAGTTTCTTGTTATATATCACATTCTTCTTCTTTTTCACATTTCCAGTAAGTTCTTTGTGTCATGTCTAATGTTGATATCTCATGAGAGTGAGTGAGCTCTTAAACTCACAAGATTGGATTAGTTAACAGGAGAGTGGGTGTTAGAAAGTAAAGAAAGATGAAGACTTTACCTCTTACAAGTTTACATGGATGGAGCTGGAACATATTCTTCTTAGCAAAGTATCCAAGAATGGAAGAAAAAGTATCCAATGTACTCAGCCCTACTATGAAGCTAATCTATAGCTTTCATATGAAGGCTAAAACCCAATTACAGCACAAGAATATGGGGAAAAGGACAAGGGATGGGAGGGGAGGAGGAAGGGTGGGAGGAGGGAGGGTAATCAGTGGGACCACACCTAGGGTGCATCTTAGGAGGGTACAGGTGAAACTTACTAAACATAGACTATAAATGTCTTAACACAATAACTAAGAATATGCCATGAAGGCTATGCTGACCAGTTTGATGAAAATATTTCAGATTGTATATAAAACCAGCACAGTATACCCCATGATTGCATTAATGTACAGGGCTATGATTTAATTAAAAAAAAGAAAAAGAAGTACTTAGTGCATCAGAAGATGTTTTCAGAACAAAAGCAAAATGAGATTGATTTGTTCCCAGGACTAACTTCAAACACTCCTCTCTTGTACCAAAGGTCAGAAACCATCCATTTAAGAACCATTACAGGTTTGGCACCTGTGGCTCAATGGGCTAAGGCGCCAGCCATGTACACCTGAGCTGGCGGGTTCGAATCCAGCCCGGACCCGCCAAACAACAATGATGGCTGCAAACAAAAAATGGCCAGGCGTTGTGGCGGGCGCCTGTAGACCTAGCTACTTGGGAGGTGGAGGCAAGGAATTGGGAGGTTGCTGTGAGCTGTGATACCACATCACTCTATCCAGGGTGACAGCTTGAGGCTCTGTCTCAAAAAAAAAAAAAGAACCATTACATTGCAAAAAGTAAGTAAGATGTTCAAATTTATATTTTCCTTCCTTATGGAGCTGAAATTCTTTCCCTTCTGTTCTCAGGATAGAGGTTTTATCACTCTGTACCAGCATAGATTAATCCTCACTGCTTTTGTAGCTAGAATACGTAGGTGACTATTTCCCAATGCTGGCACCACCAGTGATCCATGAAACAATGTGAGATGGTTTACAGAAGGATGAGGGCCACACACAAGGAGAATAGCTATTTCTTTTTTTTTTTTTAATAATTTTATTAAATCATAATTGTGTACATTGGTGCAATCATAGGGCAGAATGTGCTTCATATACAATCAGAAACATTTTGATCGTACTGTGATAGCCCTCATAGCATTTTCTTAATCACTATATAGAGAATAGCTATTTCAATAAGGATAAGAGACAAAGAACGTTGTCCGCGGGCCCACAAAAACTTCGCAGAAGAAATGACATTTAAGCTAATGTCTGAAGGAGAACAGGAAGCATCCAGGAGAAAGGAGGGCACTGAAAGAATGTTTCAGCCAATGGGAACATTCCGCGCAAAGTGCTGGAGTTCAAAAAAAGCAAAATTGGTAAACAACAATTAAAAGAAATGTTCTGGAAACAGCTAGTGCTCAGAGGCCTACCCAGAGGCCATCTCGGTCACGGATGGCTATCAGGCAGTCAATCGGAACACAAGGGACGACCGAAGAGATGGACACGTTTAGACGAGAAGAAAGCCGAGACATCTTTCCCTCCCACCCTGCAATGCTGCAAGTGCAGTTAGACTCAGATCTGAGTGCTTAATAACAGGCAGTAATCCTTACTGATAAAATGTTTTTACTTTTCAATTACAATACAAAAGGCACATATAAATCACCTACTATCTAGATGATCGTTTCTTTAGAGAAAAACAGCTTTTAAGGAGCCTTCATTTCTTTGTTCCTGTAGAAGAAACAAGCTTTGTTGCACACGAATGAACATTTTGTATAAAATGACCTTCTGCCTGAAAGCTGCAAAAATTGCTTCTGCTTTAAAAATGGCAAACATTTCAAAGTGGATTATAAAAGCTAATCTATAAAGTTTCTAGAGAAAGCAGGCAACAGAACAATAGAGCAAACACATCTTTCTTCCCTTCCTTTACTCCTCCCTTTCCCATCTCCTGTGGATTGTGTAAAGCCTGCCCCAGCCTTTTACAAGACAAAATAAGCCTGGCATTCACATCAGAAGACAGGATCACAATCAATAACAAATTATCTTTGTTTCCACAGGAGATACCTGTTATCAGGGTGATGCTGATTAAATTAATACCTGTTATCAATGTGGGTGGCCAATTTCCAAACTTAAGCCACTTCATTCTACAGTTAAGGTTGCATTGGCCAAAGTGAAGCCTTTGGCAAAGGCTGCTGAAGATGGAAACAGCCAAACTTTGTTCAAAGGGCTGCCCAAGGGCCAAAGTAGTTCATCAGGAGCTAGCAAGAAGAGACAATAGTCTATTTTAGTCCAAGTAATTTTTTAAAATGACCCAGCATTTTAAAGAATGGTCTCTGCTTATGTAGCCTTTCTGAAAATGTTTTAGAGTTGATTATCAAAATCAAGGCTATTGAACCACAAAACTTAAAAGTCCTTTCAGGACCCTTCAGTTCTGAAATGACGGAGCTATTTCCTTTGTGGGCAATATAACTATCTTTAACTGCCCCCAGGGGATAGTCCAGGATGAGCAGGGCTTTGATATTAGGCCATTTGAAAGATGAACATTTGTTTCCAAGAATGAAGGAAACTCTCCTGTCACCGAGGGCTCCTTTGACAGTGGTGAATAAATTTCTCTTCCAGCCCTTAATTATAACCTTAGAAGGTGCTGACTGGAATCCACAATAGCAGAGCATTGAAGATATTTGCCCAACTAGCCAAGGAAGACAGGAACATATGCCCTAGATAAGATAAGTCACAGCCAAAATAACAAGTGCTGCTGCTGTGAGAAAGTCTGTCCCACAGAGCTTTTCCATTTCTGGCTGTAGCATTATGCTCCTATCACTTCTGTTCAATTTAGTTTAACACGTATTTGTTGAGAACCTACTAAATTACCAGAATGCCACCTAGAACTGAGTCGGACCCAGTGACTTAGTCTAGACCTCAAGAAGCTTTTAGAACATTTTGTTACAGGAGTCAGAACCCGTCTCAAACACCAGGACAAGGATTTGAATCCAGATCTTCCAATTCACTAGCTGTTTGACTCTGGGCAAAGCTTAACCTCCTATGAGTCTCGCTTTTCCTATCTGATGAATGGAAATAATACCATCTTTGGTCTGTACCTTAGTGTGTAAATTTGATGAGAATGTATACACAAAACATTTACCAAAGGATTTCACACAAGTGTAAAATATTATCAAGATAGGGCAAGGGAAGAGACGAGATTCTTCAGCATAAAACAGCTTGACTGAACAAGGAAACTTCACAGAGTCTGTGCCTCCCACAGTTGGCTCTCCTGCGGGTAGAACTTGGAACAACTCCCCAAGTTCACAGTTACATGGAGGTTATGTGAAAGTTAATTTTGCTGCCAAGGAAAGGACTCCAAACCTTGTGTTCAGAAACACAAGGCTGTGCACCTGCTCCTTAAGGACCGGTTTTCAGGGTCTACCACTCTCTTTTTCAGCTTCAGCAGTAAAATCTGTGTTCAGTGAGGCTGAAAATGGAATGAGGCAAGGGCCTTTACAGAAAGGTTTGACTGATGTCCTGAGAATGGCACAAACACTAGAAATTAAGCTGTTTTGCCAAAGCAAGCTCCTATGACAGATGGCACCTGTGAGACACTGGACAGGGCAGTGAGTATAGCAGGCCACTCCTGGCCCTCAGGCCCCAACCACGGGGAGGGAAGGACATTTTCCTTTCTTCTTGAAAATGGAATAATGCAAAATAATTTCCATGTCCATTCAGGACTTCGACTTCTCAGGATGGATTTTAATATAAATTTGACACAGGGAAAAGCTGTTCCAATACCCTGTTGTTTTTCTTTCCTTCCGCCCATCCATCCAAATGTTTACCAGGCCACATCAGTTTCAGAGGGAACCTATCACATTGGTCCAGAGAGCAGGCTCTGGGGTCAGAGAATCTGAATTTGAATCCTGACTCTAGCAACCTTATGACAGTATTCTTAGCCCAAGTTCTTGGCACACGGCAAATGTCCACTCATAGTATCTCTTATTATTGCTGCTGCGGATGGTGATGGTCAATTATATGAGAAGTATGCCAGGAGCTCAGGCTATCAAGATGATGGCACTTTTGCACTTCACTTGGGAGAAGCAGCAATAATTAGATAATGTAACATAAGCCAGAATGGGGGGGGCTCCCCACAAGATGATGACAGCGGACAATGACTGAGTTTCACACCACCTCTCCTATGTGCCAAGATGTGCTTAGTGCTTCGGCCAATGAATCCGGTGAATCTTCCCGACCACACTAAAAAGCAAAGCACAGATACCATCCCAGTCTTCCACAATGAGAAACGGAAGGCAGGGAGATTCCAGTGCTGTGAAACCTCTGCCACGGCAGGGAGCACCATTATGGGGGAACACTCAGAAATGACTGTCCATGGAGTGAGTTAAACTATGAGTGACAGTGAGCCAGCTGCACAAAAGATGTGATGGGAAGGAGCAGCAAAGGCTGCAAGGTGGGAGCCTAGTGTGTCTGTGGAAGTGCAGGTTTGGAAGAGGGAGGAGGAGGCAGGATGACAGAGGAGGGTGCAGAAAGGCAGGCGGGGTGGGGGGGGTCAGCCCGGGGTGGGGGGGAGGGGGGTCAGCCCAGCAGGGGTGAGGCACTGGGCTGAGGAGCTCTGTGCCCTCCAGAAAGCAGGAGGTCTCTTTGAGCATAAGAGCCACATGATCAGAACTGAACTTTAATTAATCTTTAAACTTAATCTGGTAGCCAACCTGAGAAAAATGATAAGGGGATAAATGTGAAACAAAGAGACTGAAGCAAAGAGAACGCTTGCTTTAATGCCATTGATTTCAGAAGCATCTCAATCCATTAGCAATTCTATGGGCCTCCCTCTAAAACATGTTTTGACACTTTGTCATCATCTCCCTTGTGACATTCCACATCAAAGCCATGACCATCTCTGCCCTGGACACTCTCAGCTTCCCAATAGCTTCGATTTCTGCTCAGGGCCCTCCGGTCATCCAGATGCCTCCTGAGAATCACCCCCCTGCCATGGACAGCTGAGGCTGCTGCTGGGGGCCCCCTGTGAATGGGCAGCTTCCCTGACCCTTAATCCCTCCGCTAGTTCTTCCAACTATCAGGTGAGCCTTTACTTTACTGCATTAAATCCCTGCCTACTTGGAATACCTGAAGGGTTTTGTTTTCTGATCCCACCTGACTGAGGAAACAGAGGGCACCCATGTAAGAACCGCTCTAGAACACGGGTAGGGAGGACCGGGGGCCATAGCGCAGAGAGCAGTCAAAGTGGGAGGAATGGAAGTTTGGGACAAAAAATCCAGATTCCTACAGCACGTAAATGAAAGCAAGACAGAGAGGGAAGGAGAGAAAGTTGGGAGAGGAGGACAGACAGACACTTGGGCCACAGCAGGAAGGGACTGCAGGATGAAGGAGGCTTTAAGATGAAAATACATTCATAACAGAGGCAGTAATAAGAATTTCCCCAAGAAACTGCCTGACAATCCAGCTCACGGTCGCTCCAGCATTCTCCCCAGCGGTTAGAAAGCCACTGGGCCGATGCTTTCAATTCACAAGGCCCTAATCTTAGACTTTTTACATTATTTCCTAAAGAGATTCCAGGTACAGTCACAGAGAGAACACGGCACTAGAAGGGGCAGTTGTTTAAAGTTGTATCCCTTTCCTAAACCACGCAGCCTAAGGTGAGTTACAATTTTTTTACTGTATCCTTTATTTTCTTAAGAAGAGTCCATATATATTATACAGGCATTCTCTGTTAAAAATCAGGCATTTGATAAGTGTACATATTTATGATATTCTACCATTTTCAACTATGTCTATGGTTTGTCATTTCTTCATCTTTATAACATAACAGAGGCCTTGAGAAAAAATCCAAATGGTCTGGATCACTGCGGACTTTTGAAGGACCCAGTATAATAGGATCAATCTGGTTTTTACTTCTCTGAATCAACCGTATGCACTTATGTGTGAAGCTGATTTCAAATGACATAAAGAATGAATAATGAAAATAAGGCTGTTCCCATGACTTTCATCCCAGAGCGTTTTATACAAGTCTCTTGCTTCAATTAATACCACACTGATGACTTCAGGGTCCTCAGAAAAGCCTTCTTCCCCCAGTGCAGAAATAAAATCCTGAGGCCAAGACTCTGAACCTTGCCCATCAGTTTTAAGAAGATGACTGCTCCATCTCAAGACGTGGGACAAGAAGGGATCCAAAGCTGGGGGCAGAGTAAGACACTAATGAACTTTGGAGTCTGTGGGGAGCTGGGTAAACCAAGGGCCTGGATTCTGAATGAAGTGTGTGTGTGTCTTAAACACACTTTTAGTTATTTTTCCATTCTGATTCTCACAAGTTCCTCTTACATTCAAGAACTGACATTTTCACCCTCTGGAACCAGACTTAGCATTTTAAATTTCCAAGGATGAGAAGCTAGCTTAAGGATAAGCTGACTCTCCCTTTTTTGATGCCCAAGTAATGAATTGAAATTACATATAAAGTTTGAATTTGTATGAAAAGTTATTCATGTGCTTTCCTCTCTCAGCTTCAACTCTCTCCTCTGTCAAGCCTTAATTATAACTTTATTTCCAAATGACAGAGAAATAAGCAGATGTATGCACACAGGCTAATGGTAAAAGCTTCGAGAATTTTTTTTTCTTTTGAGACAAGGTGTTGTTTTGTCACCCAGGCTGGAGTGCAGTGGCATGACCGTAACTCACTGCAGCCTTGAACTCCTGGGCTCAAGTGATCCTCCCACCTCATCCACCCAAAGTGCTGGGATTATAGGCATGAGCCACCATGCCCAGCCAGGAATTTGGGGGGGTTTTGTTTGTTTTTTTAAGAAAAGACAGAGCTAGTGAAGAAGGACTAACTCTATTTTATATTAAGAGTGACCTAAGGCCCCAAACTCAAATTCTCCTGGATGTCTAAGGGACACCTCATCAGCACACCATGTTTGCTCTTGACTTTCTTCATGCTGACCCTCCACACCCCACAATCTGGATGCTAGTATCTTTCCTGTGTTCTTTTATTTTTTATTAAATCGTAAACACATAGATCATGTATACATTAATGCATTTATGGGGTACGATGTGCTGATTTCATATAGAATTAAGAACGCTTACATCACACTGGTTATACATACCCCATCTCATTTACTTAGTTATTATGTACGTGACCAAAGAAAACAGTATCTTGTTTTCAACACAACTTTCCACTTCACCTTTCTGCCACCCACCCCTTCCTTTTACTGTGAAATAGAGACACAGAGATATAGTAAGTCTAGCCATACAAAAATGCCACTTTGTGAGTCAAAAGTAGTTGTATATCAGCAATGCCACATAATTTGAGTTAACTCATATATTAGAACTTCGGTGGGTTTTTAATTTTCCTTTGACATTCCAAAGGAGTTGGATAGTTTTGAACAGCGAATGCAAAGGCTCTGAATGCTGGCTGATAAAACCAAACACAGGTTTACAGGACTATATTTGAAACCCCTGGGCTAGGTATGCTACCCTAGTTCAGGATTATTTGGACTTTAGAAAAGTGAAATGATACCAATTGATTATAACTCATTCCCAATGACATCTAGGGCAGCACCCCATAATCAAATATTAATATTTCTATAGTGAATATATCATTATTTAATTACAATGAATAAATAAATATATATATCCACAGGTAAGTTTGGGTCAACTTCTTCTACCAAATGAGTTATGAAAAAACTTTTCAATGCTTTCTTGAGGTAAAAATTAGAGATATGGGAGTATGAACCTTCTGACACTTAAAAAAAATTAAGGTGATAGAAGTTTCTCAATTTTGTGTTTGAGGACCACAAAGTTTTCTCAATGCTTTGGCTCAGCTACTACTTAATTTAATAAGCCACACACACACACGTAAGGATAGATCCAGTAAGTGGCAATTGACCTTACTCATCTTTCTTAGGAGAAAGATTTTACTGGAGCAAAGAAAATTAGAGAGAGGACAATGCAAACAGAATATGATGTGCATCCATTGCCACATCACAGTGACACATGTACAACTTGCTAAATTTATAAAAATCACTGAATTGTACATTTTAACTGGGTAAATTATTTTATATGTGAATTATACCTTTCATAAAGATGTTAGAAAAAAATCAATGGGCGAAAGAGTAATGTTCATATACTGGTTTTTAGATGTAGAAACTCACATCTAATGCGATCCTATTTTCTCATGGTAAAAGTGTTCCTACTAACATAAAATAGTATGGTTATTTTGGAAAGTTACTGGAAATGTTAAACATAACAGTTATCATATGACCCAATAATTCCATTCCTAGGTATACACCCAAAGAAAATGAAAACCGATGTCTACACAAAAACTTACACACATGTGTCCATGGCAGCATCAATCATTATATCAAAAAGTAGAAAAAACCTAACTGCTTACCCACTGATGAATGGATAAACATGTGACATATCCATACAATGAATACTGTCCTGCAATAAAAAGAACCAAAGTATTTACACATGCTACAGAATGCATGAGCCTTGAAAACAGTTTGCTAAGTAAAAGAGATCAGTCACAAAGGACTATGAATTATATTATTTCATTCATATGAAATCTCTAAAAAATGGCAAATCCATCAAAACAGAAAGCAGAGCAGTGAATGCCTAGAGCTGAGTGGAAAGGAGAGATCAGGAGATAATGGCTAAAGGATATTCAGCTTCTTTGGGGAATGATGAAAATGTTCTCAAATTGTTTGTGATGATGGTTGTACAACTGTGAATATGCTAAAAACCACTGAATTGTACACTCTAACTGGGTAAATTGTATGTGAATCATATTTCACTGTTATCGAAACAGTGTTTCCAGTATATTAGGTGGAATTTTGTTTGGTGTTCTTCAAAGGGTGCAATGACTCCTTGGCCACCAATACCTTCAGAAGCACAATCTCCCTTCATAGAAAGTGACCACAGATGCTGATTATCATCGAGCGAGGGAAAGTTCTCCTCCACTCAGGAGAAGAGTGGTTAAGTCCATGGAAAGATTTAAATCTCCTTTAAAGACTTATTTATCTACTAGATTCTTAATTATGACCTTTTATATGTCTTTAGAAAAATAACCCATTTCAGATTAACTAGCTGAATTACTGTAATTTGCAATAATTGTGACAAGAAACACTAAATATTACTGAGATAAAAAGTAAGCTAAATATATTAAAATGATCTTTAGAAGTGTATTATACTGTATTATGAATATTCAACTAACAGAGTCTTAGAATTATAACTCTGATGACATCTAGCAAAATTCTAGATGAAGCCAAAGCTAAACTAGAAATAGCGCTAAAAAAAATTTTTTTTCACTTATTGGATAAATAAACATGAAATAGAAGAGAAAAATCATAGACTTGCAACAACATTTCAGAAGGCTTATAATAATTCACTACTATTTATTTATATACCACTTCATTCCAAAAAGCTTTTCCCATTACTCATATGCTACATGAAGGGAAAAAAAAACACCTCTATAAATTTCATTAAGAATATTTGATCTTAAAAGGCATTCAGCTAATTAGTCAACAAATTTTTTTTTTCAGTTTTTTGGCTGGGGCTGGGTTTGAACCCACCACCTCCGGGATATGGGGCCAGTGCCCTACTCCTTTGAGCCACGGGCACTGCCCTAGTCAACAAATATTTATTCAGCATCCTCAGTATGGAGGGAAGATGGCCTCACTCTGAAGAGAACTACAAATTACTGACACAATCTCTGCCCACTAGGAATTTGCAGTCACAGCTAGCAATAGAACATAACTATGCTTAATTTTTTTTTTTGAGACAGTCTCACTATGTCGCTCTCAGTAGAGTGCAGTGGCATCACAGCTCACAGCAACCTCAAACTCTTCAGCTCAAGCAATTCTCTCTGCCTCAGCCTCCCAAGTAGCTGGGACTACAGGCGCCCACCACAACACCTGGCTATTTTTTGTTGCAGTTGTCATTGTTATTTAGCTGGCCTAGGCTGGGTTCGAACCCACCACCCTTGGTGTATGTGGCTGCACCATAACCACTGTGCTATGGGTGCCAATTATGCTTAATGTTAAACTTGCCACATTTCAAATAAGGAGTCTGGTTAAGAAAGGTATGTATAAGGATTGAACAAAGGAGTGATGAATTCCCACTACCAAGGTCACAGATATCACAGAGGAGATGACATTTGAACTAACTTTTAAAGGTGTCTAGGATTTAGGCAGGTTTAGAGGAAAGAAGACAGACATCAGAGGCAGGAAAGGCCAGTGCATTTTGGGAATGGAGGGCACACTTGTATGTGCAGAGAATGAGGTACGTCCAAAGAGGAGGACTAGGGCCAGCCTGGGGCAAGAACCTGGACTGTCGATCCAAGGGCTGAGCTTCATCCTAAATCAGTTCAAAGAGGTGCCAGAGGAAAAAGGATCCAGGGTGATGAAAAACTAGTGTACAGTGGGCTAACGGCTGGACAGAGGGAAAGAGAATGTGAGGAACCACAAGGTCATGGCTTGTCCACTGCCTCGGCATCACCACCAGTCACTTAGAGCAGCATGAAGATTATCAAACACCACGCAGATGGCGCCCCAGTCCAGCTCCCCCTCCAGGTCAAATCTAACCACACCCCCCAAAATATTATAGGATGAATTTAGTGCTATTCTATGCCACTATTTTTATTTTAAAGTTTTGTGTCATTCCATTATTTTACAAGTTCTTTTAAAGAACAATGCTCCTTTTATAAGTCTCAGGTCTAAAACAAACAAACAGAAAAACCAACTCCCTTTCAGTGACCTGTCATAGCCCTCAGATATTAATACATGTATACACATATCTATAATTACTTCAAATATGTTAATTAAGCTTTCCGTCTTTAGGGGGATTGTAAGCAGAATTATAAAATTCTTCACGTAAGAAGGATAAGTTATAAGAAAACCCCACCCCCAAATATTAGCTTACTGCAGGACACGTATTCTGACTATTATGCTGACTCTACCAAATATGCTGGTTACATGTTGAAAATCCAAGTTTATATGAATCAGAGGAGATCAGGGTTTTTGCTCCCTCTCTGTCTCTGTTTTTCTATCTCTTTCAGAAGAAGTAGTTAAGTTCAACATTATTTATTAAGCACACATGATTATGACAGTCTCTGCCCTTGAAGACTGCATAAAACAGTAAAGGGGCTGATTATGTAACTCATTACAGGTATCTCGTATGATACATGCTACAGGTAATACAGATGTGCTTTTAAATAAGCATTAAAATAATTGTTAATAAAATAAGTCAAAATAATAATACCAACTTGTGCCTAGGTATTCCAATAAAGTCTTACTTCTTATATAATTACCATCATGTACCAATACTTCATTAAGACAAACCACCTAATCTCTGCTAATAGACTGCAGGTTTTTATGTAGAACTACTCAATGAAAACCATCAATAGTGCATTCCACTTTGCTGATAATTAATATCATGAGCAAAAGGAAGATGGTGGTGACAGGCCACACTAGAGGCCAAGGGGGGTAAACATCTTAGTCATACTGATGGGAGATAATGTTTTACAAGATCAGGGCCAGCAAAGAGTGAAGGAGCATTAAAAAGTCTGAAGGGAGTAATCCTAGCACTCTGGGAGGCTGAGGGATGGATAGCCTGAGCTCAGGAGTTCAAGACCAGCCTGACACAAAGTGAGATCCTTGTCTAAAAATAGCCAAGTGTTGTGGTGACTGCCTGCAATCCCAGCTACTTGGGAGGCTGAGGCAAGAGGATTGTTTGAGCCCAAGAGTTTGAGGTTGCTGTGAGCTATGATGCCAAAGCACTCTACCCACGTGATAGAATGTGACTTTGTCTCAAAAAAAGAAACAGAAAGAAAAGAAAAGAGCAACACAGAAAAAAAACAAAAGCTTGAAGTAAAGTAATAGATAACCCAGGAAACTGGGAAAATATGATGCTGAGGCAAGATGAGTAAGATAAGTTTATACAGGAAGGCAAGAAAGGCTACCGCAAATCTAGGATGAGCTCCACCCAGCACCTCGTTAGGGGTCAGAGTCTGCGGCCAGGCTCTTTCCAGCCTCCTCAGGTCTGTGCTTCTCTCTTGCTTTGATCTCCTTCTCATGGTTTTTTTCCCATTCTCTGATAGGTTTCATTCCCCATGAGCCCTGCATTTCCTTCAAACTAAGGACATTTGATAACTGCTTCTTGTGCTTAAATTACAGGTGGTCAGCTTTTCAGCTTCCCTCGGTAAAAAATTAAGCATACTAAGCTAAGCAGTACTATTGCTAGCTGTGACTTTTCAGCTTCCCTCCTCCAAATGCTGGCTTTCAGGAAGACCACTTATGTGGGAAAAATAAGGAGGGAAAAGCCTCAGACAAAATAGGGGCATTTAAGTGCTGATGATCAGAGGGTCCCCAGGACTCACAACAAGGTTGGAAGCACAGCTGACATTCATAGGAGTGGTCTGTCTTTTTGCAATTTGATTGATCTTAAAGAAATGTCTTCCTTGGTGGAGGATCAAGCAAGTGAGTCCATTCAACAAGATCTAGCACACAGAAACTTGGTTAATCCAATAGTTAAAAAAGAAAAGAAAATTCCAAGCAATATGATCGTACAGCTGTTGGAGTTAGAAAATTATGTGAAAAGGTACGGTGGTACTAAGAGAATTAGATTTGGCAGTTTATCAAATGTGAGCAGGCGAAGATGGATGAATTCGAAGTCAGTAATCATTTTATCACTCCTAACAACTTCCACCTGGCAGATGCCTGGATTCTCGCCATGACATTTACTTGTAAAATAACACTCAGTTTGTCTCCTCTGTTTTCTTTGCTCTCTGCTTTGAATTTGTAGTACTCTCCCCTTTCGGAGGTTGCTTTTCTCTTTATCAGCACTGTAGCCTCTTTTACAAATCTTAACCATTACTTTGAGATCACTTGGGATAATGCAACTATGCATGGAGTTAAACAAACAGTTAATTTTTCTCCTCAAGAGGCATCTGGGCAAAGAAGGAAAAAGCAGAAAAGTAAAGAAAAACTGACCCCCAAATCCAGGGGAATCCATTCAGGAATCTACTGAATGTAGCTAGTAGTTTCTCAGGTGAAAAGCTTAGACCCTTCTCAAAGATTACTCCTACACTTTTTCAGTTGTATAAAGAAACTTTACTTTATGGGCAAAGTGCCTACATCATTTCAAAAAAGATAATCTAGTACATATGTGGAGCTGGCACATCTCCTGTGGATCCAATTTAAGCCCCTAATATTTGCATCCTAATGGATTTGAACATTTTCTGACCAGGAGGAAAATGTACTTTACATCTGCTTTCCAAGTTTCAGAGCAAGTTGTTTTCTAACTCTAGGGTTATTAATTCCCTAAAGAAAAGCCTAACTCCTCTTTCATCTCAAGAAGTTTTCTAGATAAAATGCAGGATAGTGGGAAAAGTCAGTCCCATGCCGTCATCATTGAATATATCATGTTATCCAAATCAACAATGAGAAGGTGTGTCTTTTCCATATGTGATCCCTCTGGCTAGACTCATTTCATCCCTGCTAGTCAAGCTTCTACTCTTCCTTCAACACCCTAATCAAATATCCCCTGCTCTGTGAAAACTTTGCTGAACAACACTCCAGAGCAGAATGAATACCTTTTTATTCTGGGGTCCCAAATCCCTTTCATTGCAACATTTGAAAAGACTATACTACATTAGGATGAAAGATATGCTTCATAAACATCAGCTGCAAAGCAGACCCTTCCTTCTACCTCTGGATACCTTGGGATTGGGTGAGTACCCCTTGCAAACCGGTGCTCTATCAGCATCTGTTCAACAATGAACACTCCTTTCCATATTTCTCTGGTCCATCCTATCCTAGTAGGTTGAACCCTGGGATGGTAGACTGTCTTATCCACTGGGTTTTGCAACTTCAATGGTCTGAATGTATGAAAGAAAGAAGGGAGGGAGGAGGGAGGGAGAGAGAGAGGAAAAGAGAAAGGAAGGGAGTGAAGGGGGGGAGGAAAGAAGAAGGGGAAGAAAAGCCAAAAGTGCCCTGTGTCCATCAGACATTCAGCACATTAGTAGAATTAATGACTCCCTCCTCATAATTTCTTTATCTGTATATTCTTCACGTCACTCCACATTTTCTACCTTGAATTTGAGAGGTTTACAGACATCTTATCTACTGGAATAGAAGTTCCTCTGAGGTCCAGAACTGCTTCATTGTCTAGGGCACATAGTGAAACATGTATCTTGAGCCAACAAGTCACTCAAATATCTGTTCACTAAATATTCAGCAAAGATAGCACAGGATTGCAGGATGTTTGTGGTGGCCCCCAGTTTCCTCTAAGAGGAAGGTTTAATTTGGGAGCCCCACCAAAGATTCAACAACATAAGTTGGTGAGTCAGCTGGGTTTGAGGAGCACTAGTTTTACTAAACAATTCCAGATGACAATGTTCAGCAATTGCTGCCAGCCATGTCATTTCCCCATCTCTCTCCTGTCGGATAGAAATAACATAAAATCTGTCTCCAACCTACTATAGAAAATAAAGGAAGGATGTATGAGATGGTCATTAAGAAATCTAAGTTTTGCTGACAAGAAGAGTTCAATAAGTTATTAGTCAAATACAAGGCTTAGAAAAGCTAAGTATGATTATTTACTTGATGGTTAGTCACCGATGTCAAAAATGCTACTTTTCATTCACCTCCTTTCTCTTTCCACTTCCTTGCATTTATAATTTAGAATAAGAGAACACTGTGAGTTATGGTCTATATCTATATGGTAATAAATAGCTGAATAGGCTGACTATAATCAAGCACAAAGTAATCAATATTGAGACATGCAATGGTCTTACATCAAAAATCTAAAATTGTTATATAATTGGCTTTCTTCCTTTTGCCATCCTTTTTTATTCATGGTTTTTCTAGACTGAAGGAGTAACTTGACCTGCATGTGTTAAGAGGAAAAGAAATCACTTTAGTAGCAGCAAATGAGGTACTATTATCACAGTTCAATATAAAATTGCCATCCATCATTTAAACAATTTGATCTGTGGCAGGGACAGGAAATTTCCATAGACGTTCCTAAAGACTCCAAAGTCTTTTTCAAGCTATCAAATTAAGAGGCACAGGAATAATTAGATGTTGCCCAAGGTCTTTCTATTCTGAAGGGAGAGATTTTTCAGGAAGATAAAATTGTATGTCCCTGTTGTTTTGATATCTGGTCTTAACGCAAACAGGGCCAGGTTTCAGACAATGAGCTACAAAGTGTCAGAAAGGTCTTTACTAATTACATTTTTAGGAGGCTAATAACATACCCTACATGTAGATAATGTTAATGTGTCCTCTTGAGATCTACTTAGGGGTTGATTTAACAGACATTCTGAAATGTCTACCCAGCCCACCCCGTCCCTCGCTGAGAGTTAGCCAAAAGCCCACTGAAGGGGCCAGGTGCCTAATCAACCAGGTCCTCCAGACTGGACATCTGACTGAGCTGGAGGTTCAAATCTGAGGTTGGAGATATTCATCAGTCCCTGGGGGATATTTGAAGTAAGGGCAGTGACCGTGGGGGAGGGTGGCAGGCATCGTCCACAGCGGTGCACAGAGGCCCAGAGAAAGCCAGCATGTCGTGTGGAGAAGGCAGCTGCCAGGGAAAGCAGCAGAGCTGAGAGACTGAGGCCATTCCTCAGATCCCGGTCACCTCCTGAGCCCAGCCTTGCTCTCAGACTCCATCACTCTCCTCTGTTGCTTCACCATCAAACCCTCTTTGTCTCCACTGCTGACTCCTGTGAGTTTTGATGAGTTGCCACAAAAGAACCTTGAGAGACCTTTGCCAGTGGACCCTGACCACTTGGCAGGCCAGTAAGACAGCTTCTCCTAAATAATGACACAGTAATGCCTCTAGGGGTGTCCGAATATTTGAATTCAGAAAGCACCCAAAATCCTCAGGAAATTTGGCTGGAGTTCTTTCATGCTTGGCCTAGCAAGAAAAAATGTCCAAGATGAACCAGTCAGAAAAAATTGTGAAAAACCTCAGCTACTATTTTAACCCAGGCCAATCTGATATTCCCCAGGTGGGTTCTGTGCTCCCCTCTGAGTACAAGGCACTGCAGCCCCATTCGACAAACTGGGGCCTACGCCTCGCACTGTCAGTGGTGAAGGGCCAGCTTTTACTTTCTTTAGTTTGGTTCTGTTGTCTGTGGGTATTTCAACCCACTCGAGTCCAAAACTCTCATGAAACACAGAAGGATAGTGCAATTGTTGCCGCACAATGTCATAATGTCATGAATATTTCTAACCACTTATTCTCAATTTCTTTTCTTGTGTCAGTACACTAATAAACAGTCCTTGAACCAACACCTGCCCACACTTCACCCGAGCTCTGGTCTGTGTAGCAGTTATCCCAAGATTTGATATAAATGGGCTGTTTAGCTGTCCCTCTGGGTGCTTTCTTAAGACAATGTGACAGTCCACCAGTGTAAAATGGAGGCGCGTTGTGCCTGGAAAGCCAACAGGGATCAAATCCCTCCTGTGTCAGTGCTATCCCTGTGACTTCAGGCTAGGACAATTCTCCACCTTCAGGATGAGGACAAAGGTAATTAGGCAGAATTCTAACATGGCCCCAAAGAGCATCAGTCTATACACCCTGCATACTCTTGTTCCCTGGAATGTGGGCAGGGCCTATGAATATGAGGGGATAGCCACATTCTCAATTAAGTAATGCTAGATAAGACATTGCTTAAGCAGAAATGACAGTGATTGATTCCCTGCCAAGTGATGAGACAGTCACATGGCTAGGACTTAAGATGGTATCTGGGAGCTGAAACAGGGACTCTAGTCCTGTCACCTCAAGGAAATGGGTTCTGCCATGAACTTGAATGAGCTTGGAAGAGAGCCCTGAGCTTCCTGTGCCCAGAACTCTGACCTGGAGATGATAATAATAAGCGGATGTTGTCTTATGCTGCTAAATGTGTGGTAATCTGTCATGCTACAAAAGAAGACGAATATGGGGTCATATACCTACTAATTGTGGCACTATCACAAGGACCGGAAATCATTAATGGGAAGTGTTGAGCATATCACAATCACTGAGCTCATAGTGGCCGTTATGCTCATGTTGATTAGTTTCCACAACCTGCATAGGCCTCTTACGTGGTAAGTAAAGTACATGCATGTACAAACGCACCCACTTACACACACAGAACTCCACCAGACATCATGAGCCTTCCTGCAGAGAGCAATCTGCTCATCGTTTCAAAAACTAGCTTACATCTCGTAGATCCCTCTCTGTCTCTCTCTTTGGAAAACTGTCACACCTGGGAGGCTAGTAAGGCGAATACGACCGTTCTCCTTATACCGGAGAAAAACTTGAAGCTCAGACCCTCTTCAAGGTCACGTAGCCTGTTGGCACATCGCAGACTGCAAGCCTAGTCTTTAAAAATAATCTACAGCTGCTTCATGTTTAAACTTAAAACTTTCTTCAGCTGCAATGAGCTGCCTCATACAGTTTCAAAAACCAATTTTGCAACCATCATGGATGTCATTGATTGTAATGTAGGTCTCTGCTCATCATAAAACCTCAGGGTAAATGGGATTTTCTGATTCTCAAATGAAAAAACTAAAGTGGATATCCCCATAAGCAAAATCTTAGATGTTGAATTGGGCCTAAAATCCATCATTCTTAGATACTGCCAACCGTGTGGGGATATCAAGGCACAAGGCACACGGTGCACCAACCAAGTCTGCTTTATTCAACCTGGAAATGATGCTCAGCTTCTCGGCAGGGATGCAGTGCTTTCAGCCCACTTGACAGGTTCCACACCACCTCCCCACTTCATTTATTATCATCTATTTGTGGAATTCTTCACTTGGTACTTAACATTCTGTAAAAACAAATATTCAAATCATGACAGTGGTGAACATTTTCACTGGCATGTTTCACAGTGAAGAAACGTTACATTTTTATGTTTTGTGTGCAGCTATCTGAAAATATGGAACTTTTTGGTTAAACTTATTTTCCTACACTCTCAAACACATCAAAACCATTAAAACCATACATTTTCAATTTTTTTGAAAAGCCATATGGATGAAACATAAAAAACCAAATAAAACACATTTTGGGTGTTGGGCCACATAAATCTGTCTTCTGGGAGTGATGGAGTTGAATGGTCCCACTCTACCTTTTGGGGCAACCACATACTTTATCACCACAAGATTTTACATTATGAATAGTACATAAATATACGTGCAGAATGTTACTCTCCAAGGCAGAGAGCAGAAAACATCTGCCAGTATCAATAGTGTATAGAGGAAACTGAGCTCAGAGAAGCCAAGAGCTGCAGCCTGATTCCTATGGGGTAGTGACACAGCCCGATGTTGTGCCAACGGTGATGACTGGTAGCTTATGGGGCTCAAAATTTGAGGACACAGTGGTCTCCTGATTCCCTCAAAGCCTAGGCACCACCATGGGAGATAACGAGACCCACCAGGGAGAAAGACAGGTCTTTAATTCTCTAGGACATTCAGAGCTGAAAATGCAGATGACCATCTAAGTCTCTGTCCTTTTCATTAAAAATTCAAGTGACAGCTAATCCCTAAAATTTAATATTGGGGACTTTGCATATGTATTTTATCATCCATCTGTTTAACGAAACTGAAAAGGAAAAACACAGATAATCCTCTCATCCTAGCCTGACCAAAACCAATCCAACAAACCACCTAGAGCAGGGGTCAGCAAATGTTTCTACAAAGGGCCAGACAGAAAGTACCTAGGGGCTCTGCTGGCTGACTCTTCTGTTTTATTTATTTTTTTTTTCAGTCTCACTTTCTTGCCCCAGTAGAGTACTGAGGCATCATAGCTCACAGCAACCTCAAACTCTTGGGCTCAAGGGATTCTCCTGCCTCACTCTCCCAAGTTGCTGGGACTATAGGAACCCACCACCAAGGCCTGGCTACTTTTAGAGAGGGAGTCTCACTCTTGCTCAGGCTGGTCTCAAACTCCTGAGCTCAGGCAATCTACCCTCTTCAGCCTCCCAGAATGCTAGGATTACAGGTGTGAGCCTTCATGTCCAGCTGAATCTCCCCTTTTAGTGCAAAGGAGTGGGTGTGGATGTGTTCCAATAAACTTTATTTACAAAAACATAAGGCGGATCAGCCAGATCTGGGCTGTAGTTTGTTGACTCCAGGCCTAGGATTCTCGTAATTTGTTGCCATAGCCTTTGATTCTTATGATGGCATCCTGACACATGTCCTCCCTACCCATACCTTCCACCCTACCAGATCTCTACAATAGAGGT
Organism: Perodicticus potto; assembly: GCA_963574655.1. Classification (NCBI taxonomy): domain Eukaryota; kingdom Metazoa; phylum Chordata; class Mammalia; order Primates; family Lorisidae; genus Perodicticus; species Perodicticus potto. The sequence continues at coordinate 30,407 of CAUYRH010101886.1, read as the reverse complement.
CTGGGCACATCCCTCTCTTGCCAAACCACAGCTGGTTCCCCTGGCCTGGAGAAGCACTCCAAAATCTACTTGAGGAATATCCACTAGCCCAGATAATCATGGCTGATTCACATAAAACAAAAAGAACACTATCTCCAAATACCACATGTTTAGGAATTGCCAGCTTCAGCTTTGTCAAAGTTAGGCGGACAATGCAGGACATCTGGGGATTATACACTGCTGCAGCTACAAAGCAGTGGCAAGAATCATTTCTCAAATGTTTGACCATGGAATCCTGGGTTTCCATGGAATGGTACTCAGAACTTGTGTTCCCAAAGAAATATCTTAGGTAATACTTGCACGTGACGTAAGGAAATATCTTAGATAATACTCCTTGGCATGACATAAGTTAGCCTTTATGCCCTAAACAATACAGAGCTCCCAGCTTAATCCCAACATACCCACTACTTTACTCACTCAAGCTAGGCATCACATTGCCAACATGTTAGAGGCTTTTATATCTCTTTGCCAAAACACATACTTTGGCCTCTGACCATACCTGTCAAATTCATACTGCAGGGGAGCCAGCTCAATGTTTATGCAAGCTTTCTCAAAAATTTATCTCCCAGGCCTTTGTTTGCAGAGAATATTTGAAATAATAACTCAATTATCCCATATACTTTAATTTATTCCCACTCAAAGGTGAGAAACATAATCCTGGGTGAATTGACACTTCCCATTTGAACACATGACCTTGGATAGACCAAATTTGAGCATAGTCCCTGAACCCATTTCTTATTAGTTTCTCTAAGCAATTACAACAGCTTTGGTCTGTTAAGAGGTGATGTCTCCCATAATGCATACTTTTGAAATACTCAATATACTATCTCATCCCTCCCCGACACCATTATTATTTACTAGGGACCCCTTAGACAACATCCAGGGTCAGTTATGGGAGGATATGGGAATTGCTTATGGAAAGAAACAAAGGAGGGTGGGAGAGAAGGAAATTATCTCAGAAAACATCCAACAAATACCAAGCATTAACTATTAAAATTAATTCTCTTATTTGCTTCCCAGACTTCTCCTGCAACCTTTTGACTTTTAATAACTGCATATTGGTCTTCTAGCTTTCTTCTGGTTGATACCCAATTTGCCGTGCTGTTGATTCATAGGCAATTTCCCAGGCTAAGTATCAGAATAGGAATTACAGAACACCACGCTGGAGGGAACAACATGATCATTTTTCAGATCAGGGATTGCGGGCCAGCAGGGAGGCGCCTTGCTCTCCACAGATGCGTCCCATTCCAGCAGATTGTTCGAGGGCCGGGAGGCGCCCCTTTTCTCCTTCCACAGGCCTCTCATTTTAAGTATCCTCAGGCATTATCATCCTAATTTTACAGATGATGAAACCAGGGCATGGAGAAATCACGTGGCCTGCCCAAGCGACTCACTTCAACACTGAATGTGAATAGCAAAGTATCACAACCCGTCCTCCCTCCATTTAGAGGGACATTTCCTTTCCTTAACATAAGAAAGGCAAAAAAAAAAAAAAAAACCTGCGTATTCTTTTCCATGAAGAAACAAATTAATTAATTCTGGATTACAGCATAAGGAGCACTTTTAAAAAATAAATCCAATGGCAAAAAGACAGAATCAACCTCCTCCTTGCAACCCCCTATATTTCTATAGAATTTTACTTTTTTTGAATTGACTTTATTTTTTTAGAGTAGTTATATGTTTACAAAAATTGAGAAAAAAGTACAGAGAACTCTCATATAACCACCAAATCCCCCTCCCACACAGGCAATTTCTTAACATCTTGCATTACACACATATGCTACAACTGATGGGTCATGCGTTCTTATTAACTGGAGTTCACAGTTTGCATTAGGATTAACCTTGGCATTAGGTGTGCATTGTATGTTCTGTGGGCTTAGACCAGTGGTTCTCAACCTTCCTAATGCCACGGCCCTTTAATAGAGTTCCTGTGGGCCACGACCCACAGGTTAAGAACCACTGGCTAGGCTTGGCGCCTGTGGCTCAACGGGCTAAGGCACCAGCCACATACACCTGAGCTGGCGGGTTCAAATCCAGCCTGGGCCCGCCAAACAACAATGACAGCTACAACCAAAAAATGGCCGGGCATTGTGGCGGGGACCTGTAGTCCTAGCTACTTGGTAGGCAGAGGCAAGAGATTCACTTAAGCCCAGGAATTGGAGGTTGCTGTGAGCTGTGATGCCACTGCACTCTATCCAGGGTGATAGCTTGAGGCTCTGTCTCAAAAAAAAAAAACCACTGGCTTAGACAAATAAATAACAACATGTATCTGCCATACATAATTATGTATCTTCCCTAAAAGTTCCCTGTGCTCTACGTATTCACCCCAGCATTTCCCCAAACCCTGGCCACTAACTGATCTTTTTCTGTCTCCATAGTTTTGCTTCTCCCAAATGGGGAGTAGGTGGAATAATCGTACAGTATGTATAACCTATTCAGAGTGCTTCTTTCATTTAGAAATATGCATTTATATTTCTTCCATGTCCTCTGGTAGTTTGACAGCTCATTTCTTTTTATTGCTGAATAATATTCCATGGTCTGGGTGTGCCATAGTTTGTTTATCCATTCACCTATTAAAGGATATCTTGGTTGCTTCCAAGTTTTGGCAATTGTGAAAAATGTGCTATAAGCATCCGTGTGCAGGTTTTAGACATAAGTTTTCAACTCATTTGAGTAAATACAAAGGAGCTCAGTTGCTGGATCATATGGTAGAATATGTATAGTTTTATAAGAAACTGCCAAGTTGTCTTCCACAGTAGCTGTACAATTTTGCATCCCCGCTAGCACTGAACAAGAGTTCTTGTTGCTCCACACTCACACAGCTACTGGTGCTGAGCACTTTGTATTTTAATACAAGGTGTGAATGTGATCACATCGATTTATGACAGCTTTTATGGAATGAATCTGTTGTGTTCCAAGGGGCAAGTTTTGATATTCAATATGCCTGAATTCATATAATAATGATTTTTTTTATTCTAAGTTTCTACAGGGTTAATCGTATGGACTGACCATGCCTCATTCACTTAATATTCACTAAGCCCCTCCTGTGTACTGGACGACACTGCAGTGAGGGGGAACAAGACAAACGTCTAGCACTCGCTCACAGTGACCACAGACCACAGTGTTGACAATCACATCAAGAGGAACCAAAGGTATAGGAGGGCCCAGTAGGGTCATCTTTCATGGCAGCACACAGAGAGGGGGTCCTACATGTGTTTACAGGATGATAAAACAATGGCCCTAAATGTACTGTATTTTGGCAAAGTTACCAGGAAGAATTTGCCCTGCCGGTAAATCCAGAGAGAAAAGTGACACAGAAATTAAAATAAGTAAGTGCTAGTAGAGGCTTCCAAATCAAGTATACTTATCATTCCTGAAAGTGTTTGGAAAAAACACTAATGATATAGGAATGCAAATGTTTAAAATTAATAGCACGGTTACTGACTTTATACATTCATGTGGCCGATCTTTAAAAAACTACACTGGACAAAAATTGTTCACTATTTTGGGAGGTACAGTCATCAACATTTAGCACTGAACACTTCTTATATTTTAAGGCCATGATCCCCTCTGCCCCGCATGTTTTAACACTCCTCTTGGGCTCTGTGTGCTGACAGAATCTGTGAGCCAGCCCACATTATTTACAAAGGGTTTCCCAGGGACAGGAATGCAGTGTCTAGGAGTGGCTGCCAAGGCATAACTCACCATGCTGTGTCAAGGTTAGACCTCGATGCCAATAAAGATTCATTAGGTATAAAAAACTGAATCAGCAGTGTCTTTGCAGTGACCTGAGCCCTCATGTTGGCACAGAGCCCTGGAAGTTCTCAGCAAAGAAGAAAAGTGAGGCTTAAAGACAGTTTTTAATTCATATATAACACAACAAAGACAAAGAATAGCAGCCCAAATGGAGATGACCAAAAAGGAAAATTAAAATGACTTTAAGAGACACCACCCCATTAGCTCAGCTCAGTTTACTTCCATGAGTTATTTCTCTGGGTGATGACAAGTAGCCTGCATTGTTGACCTTGGCCCTGTCAAGAGCTATCCAAATTTCATCCTGGGAGCTGCCTCCATATCTAGACATCGTAGGACAGTCACCACAAAGCACATCAGCAGGGGAGTCTGCAATTTGTAAAGAAATCAAACCAGGATACAGTTGCTGCTGCCATTCCTGTGGCCTTCCAAATGCCTTATCAACTAAGAACTCAGCAATCCCATGGTCACTGGACTCATGACCTTCAGAGCAATCAGTGAAATCAGAGCAGTGAAGAGCTTGGCTATATATGCACTTACCAAATAGGGTTTCCACACTAACAGAATGTATGAAGTAAAATGGGTACAAAGTTCAGCTGGGCTCTTCTCCTTTGTTTTCTGTCACAGACTCTTCCCAGTAACATGAATGACTATTCCCACACACACCAGTGCTCCCAAACCTCCATCTCCACCCTTGACTCCTGGCCTGGACTTACACCTCAAAGAGCCAAGGGCATATTGTACATCTCCATGTATATGTGTAATAGACACTTCAAATTTAACGGGCCCAGAGCAGAACCAAAGGCCATACAACAAAGTCCAGGAGTATCATCTGTTTCTCTCTTTCCCTCTTCACACCCAGACACACTGCCCCACATCCAACCCACAAGCAATTCCTGCGGACTCTGCCTTCAAGCATATCCTGACCCTACCTCTCTCCTCTACTGATCAACACTGTTTCCAGATCTAGTCACTGATGAATGCAAGGGCCTCTGGCTGGCCTCCATTTCCAATCTCCACACAGCAGCCAGAGAGACTGTAATGGAAATCAGACCACATCGCTTACTGCCTAAAACACTTCAAGGGCCTCCAGCTGTATTTCAAGGACGAGCCACGTTCCCATCCCTAACCTCAAAGTTGTACACAAACCAACCTGTCCATCTCTTCAACCCTGTCCTTCTGGCTACCTAGATCCCAAAGTCACATTGTCACATCTTTAGATTCTCCTTATTCCCCTACTCTAAAGAGACCACCAGCCAATCACTCTCTCGAATTCTGTTATTTTCATTCTCTGGAGCATAGTTATCATCATTTTTTATAAACACACACAAGCAAATGACTACATAGTTTGTAAAAGGTTCAAGATTTATGCAATCTCAGGACAAACCAGAGTATATACAGTTTGTTTACAATGGCATCTCCAGTCCCCAGAAGTATATCCAGGACAGAGAAGGTCCTCAATAAATATTTTGTTAAAAGAATGAAAACTGATCAGCCATCACTCAATAAATCCAACATAGACATTTTTCCTCTCTGGTGTTGCAACTGATGTTTGTTTTTGTTATTGTTGTTGAGCAAAAGATACAGCCACTGGCTTACATGTAGAGATGATAATGTTCAAAAGTTCTGTATCAGTAAATTCTGGACTCTCTGCCAAGTTCAGGGAGAGGCACCTGGGGATCAAGTAGCCCAAGAGGTCCGGCAGACATGGGTCTGAGATCCCACACTCTAGCCACAGAGTAGAGTAAGTGGAATTAATCTGATGGTTAGATAGTTTTGCCCTTTTTATTTCCTTTTGACTGATTTTGTATTTGTTAAATTGGCTTTGCTAAGAAGTAAGACCATTGACAGAAAACCCAGAATACACAATAAAGAGACTCAGAGACCATCAGGAGGGGCCAGCGGACAGAAACCACCAGAACCCCATTTAACTTGCAGCTCACCACAGCACTGTTTGTCATTTTTTATTATACTTGGATTTTTTTTCTTTTTTGGTTTTAGGCCTTAAAAAAAAATCCTTCATACTTTATAGGCTTTAAAGTAATGAAAACACTAGTCGTTGTTGACTTTTGCCCATGTCTCAAATTCAATTTAAAGAGATACCATCAGGGGGGCAAAAAAGCCCTGGGCTGTCCTTAAAACAATAGTAAACTGGATCATGTCTCCTTAATTCCCTGGGTGAGTGTGTTTGCAGCAGACTTATAAAGAGCACATGGATGCCAATAATTCTAAGAAGAAAAATCCCTCTGCTTCCAAGATCTGATCCAAAGCAAACACCGCACAGCATGTATGGGAAGGTGTTGAGGGGCTGGAAGGCTGAGATTTATGTGCGAAGTTGAAGAGACCTTGAATGTGTATGGCTTGGCTAAAGAGACATGATAACTGCCCTTAAATATTTGACAGAGTAAACACCAAAGGGGAAAGAAAATAATGGCCAAAGCTACACAAAGGTAATTAAGGGTAATGGGAATCTTGGGCAAACATGATAAAAAGCTGTGCTGGCAGGAAGACTTTCTAGATGGGAGAATAGTTCTCCTTAGTCCAGGACCAAGCACTACCCCAAGGACCTTTCCTGAGGCTCCTTTACCTTGTCTGGAGCTAGGCATGACTTTCAGACCAGGATAGGATGGCAAAACCCCCAAGTCTGTGAGGTAGTGACTTGGCCAATTGCTCCAGCATCACATCACCCCACTGTCCTGCCCTCGCTGAAGCCCACCTGGACAGAGGGGGAATACTTCCACAGGGTCACTTCAGGATCTGGAGTTGAGGCTGCATTTTCATATATTACTCTGTGTTACTACTGCCAGGTTGGGGATGAGGCGGAGTGGGGAGAGGAAGAGAGGGAGGGTGCTGCCGAAATGCCCTGCTTTAGAGTTGTGGTTCCCAAACACCAATGATAATCAAAACCACCTGGCACATACAGGGGAGTGTGGCCTTATAAAGATACTATTCCTGTATTTCCTCATACCCACACCTGCCACACCATTGGTAGGCAGCAGAGGTGAGACTCAGACCTCTGTCAGTCTGGCTAGGAGATTCTGCACTCAGCCACAGGTCAAGAACTATGACGGGACATCAACCTTTCCCAGGGACTTCACATTTCAATCTCTGCATTTCGTTCAGAGCTACAAAGAAATCCTGATTCCCTGATTGTCCTGCTATTTCTAACTGCTATTTCTAACAAGGGAGCAGCTATATCAGTAATTTGACATCACCACTTAAATTAGGTGACTAGAAAATTGCCAAATTTATTGGCTAGAACTTAGGGATTTACTACTATAGATATATCCTAAAATTTCTGCAAGTAACTATTGGTAACATCTCTGAGTATTTGCCTTAATAAAGCAAGCACCACTGCCTTTCTCTTCACTCACATTTGAAGGTGACATTGGTGGGGCTGTAATTTCTGGAAGAACCCTAAGTTGCCAGGGCGTGGTGCCACCTGGCATGGGCTCCAGTGCTACCCTGGGCATCAGAAGTGCCTGATGCAGGTGGGAGGAGCCTTTAAAAACCTTTGTAGCCACAGCTTTTTTTGTTTGTGATTTTTCCACATGCTAGCTTCTTTGTTGGCAAATCCGTGAGATACAATTGACTTCCCCCAGGTTGATTTCTATGATTGGCATAGACCATGTTGTTCAAGTTTAAATCACTTTAGCAAGTATTTAATGAATATCTTATAGAAGTAAGAGTAGAAGTCACAAAATTATTACCATTAGAAGTAACAATAATGATACAACCATCATCGCCACACCACTGCCTGTAAGTATACTGGATCCCAGGACTTGATCTTCACAACACTCCTATAAAGTAGGTGCTATTAGCACTCTATTTTGTAAATGACTCACTCGAGGCCTATAGAAATAAAGCAGCTTGCACAGTGGGGAACAGAGAGGCTTGGCGTAACTACAAATTAGATATACCCGCTGTGCTCTGACCCCTCTGCTATCTGACTTTGCACTATGCCAAGTGCAAGGAGATTACAAGGACAAATAAGAATTCCCTAGCTCATAGAGGGTTGCCATCAACTGGGGGAAAAAGTAAGCAGGTATATCCATATATCAGTACAGGGGTCAAACAAAGCACCCAGAGCCCTAAGGAACAGGAGGGAGCGTTGGGTGCAGGCTCTGAGAGAAGCAGCAGAGGAGGAAGAGGACTGGCAGAGCAGGTGTCTCATGTGGTCACGAGGAACGAGATGAGTGGCTTGGGAGCACTCTAGAGATCTTTGAATGCTAAGATCAGGCATGTGTGTTTAATGCACGTGGCGCTAGGCAGCCGAGCGAGAACTGAGCAAGGGATGATAAAACTGAGACGTGCTTTAGAAAAGTTACCAGGGAGCTCGGTACTCTTTAAAGTTATTCTACCACAACCGCCCATGGTTACCAGAACCTTCAAACAAGGAGGCAAAGCTGAGAATTAGTTACAAGAAAGACTTTGAGCAGGAAATGTAAACATGGGAAGATCTCTGGACTCGGACTTCGAACACCATTCTAACAGTCTTGTTTATATGATTTTCCAAGTCACGACACATTTAAAAGTAGCAAAATAAACAATGACAGCAAATAGCAGCAGCAAGAAGCCACCATGGGCTACCTTACAAGAAAAAAGGGGACAGAAAATGCTTAAAAATCAGACTCAAGAACTCAAAATCCACAGCCATCTGGAAAAAATCAAAATCACAGCCACCAGGCTCAGAAGCAAACGGCCCCTGCATGTCCTCACTAAACAAATGTGTCACAAATGAATGTTCAAAGCATGGAGGGCCACAAAGGAAAATGTTCAGTTATCAAACCATTCAGGTAGGCAGATAGGTAGAGAATACATTAAAGACACAATAATTCACATTTTTTAAGATTGGTGCTACAAGTATCTAGACAGTTCACTCTTGTGGAACATTTGCCTGGATGTGAACAAGAGGAAAACAATATGGCCAGTGTTGATAATAGAACTGTTTGAGCCCATCATCCTGAAACTTCTAGATGTTTCTGACTAAGCACCAATAAAGCTTATTCAAAATGTGAAAGTGTGAACTATTTTGCAGTTAGCTTAGAAGAACCTAAAATAACCTGTACTTTTGCAGTAAAGCCCTAACACCAATCCTAACACAGTCAGGGGTGCCCCACCGCTCCCTGTCACCCAGACCTTAAGCTCAGTGAAGGAAAGACCATGTCTGTCTCGTTCACTCTTCTGTCTTGGGGCCTGGAAAAGAACCTAAAATGTCATAGATGCTTAATAAACTTTTGATTAATAAAAACTAAATTAAAAAGTGATTAGTCTTCATCAGAAAAATACTATAATTGTCTGAAATATCCATTTTAACAAACACATAAGAACTAAAGTTACGGCTCGGCACCTGTAGCTCAGCATCTGGGGCACCAGCCACATACACCGGAGCTGGCAGGTTCGAATCCAACTCAGGCCTGCCAAACAATGACAACTAACCAAAATATAACCAGGCATTGTGGCGGGCACATGTAGTCCCAGCTACTTGGGAGGCTGAGGCAAGAGAATCTCTTAAGCCCAAGAGTTTGAGGTTGCTGTGAGCTGTGACACCATAGCACTCTACCCAGCTTAAGACTTTGTCTCAAAAAAAAAAAAGAACTAAAGTTACACTGAGCAACTGGAAACCCATTTGGATTTTCTAGGAAAAGAGTACAGCAATTTGAATAGCTTTTAACTTAAGAAAAGAGGGGGTTTCACTCCTTTCAATGGTCTTTCTGAAGGGGCAGAAGTTGAACTGTAAGGGAGAAGGGAACACTGCCTGTGGGCAATCGGCAAGGTCTGCCCAGGTAAGTAGCCAGAGCTGAAGGTGCACCTGAAGTCAGAAAGTGTCAGGAGAGGCACCAATGGCTGGAACACAAGACAGCTGCGCGGGGAGCATCTGATCTGAAGAGGTCTCTGTCCCAGGAAGGGATTTAAGAGAAATCTCATCACAACAAGCAGCATTCACAGACACACTGCAGAAGGCACGGCCGGTGCTGTGAACGATGAGATAAAGGGCTCGCATCCCTGGCACTCCAGTACAGGAAGGAGAGCTGAGGTTGGACACTGGGGAGAGAACTTACAGTCAGGTCATGACTGGACAGAGCGGGCCCCTAAGAAAGCCAAGGTGGGGCTGCCATCAGGGGAAGACATGCCGGGTGCCTGGGGAGGGGGGGTGATTTTCAGGAAACTTCATGAACAAAAGAGGCTTAAACCTAATTAAAAAGAGAAAATCATTGACGATTTTATAGATAAGGAGGCAAATAATGGCAAGTGAGACAAAAATTAAAGGAGCACAGCGAAATAGAGATAAACACAGCAGCGCTCTGAAAAGACAAGGAGCAAACAGCTTGGCTCGGAGTCAGGGGAGCCATGAAGGGCTGTGGCGAGGAGGAGTGACAGATGGGGCTGGCACTGCTGATGGGCTCCTGGAGTCTCTGCTTCAGAATTCCTAAAAGGAGCTGCCTCTTAGGAACGTCTCCTAATGCGAGGTTCCTAATGAGAAAGCGCAACGTTCAGAACGAATGGTTTGCAGGAGGCCAAGACGGGACAGATCCAATCCACAGTCTCAGCAGGCTTGGGGTGTGGGGGTGCCCCTTGCCTGGCTTCCTCCCACCCTCCTAAGTCTCTCTTTTCCTGATTTCTGCAGCTTGGGGCTAAGAGCTGCAAGTGCAAGAAAGCTCAGAAACTCCCGCTCCTCAATGCTGCTCTTTTGGAGGCCGCCTCCACCCCCAACACCGCCCCACCACCACCACCACCTGCACCATTCCAGACCTATTTTCCTTCTCAGGCCCCAGGACAGAGCCAAGAGACTCACTTCCTCCTACAGGATGCTTATCAAAAACGTAACAGTAGCGTTTAGGTGTATTACTAACACAGGGTCTCTCTTCTTGACAGAAAAGAAATATGAGCAACTAATTTGAATGCCATTTGCAATAATCCTCAGAATAGGGAAAACTTGAGTTATGGTAAAAGGAATAGCAGAATTTCTTCTAAGAACAAGAGACTCCTGATAATGTGCCTTGAATTTCCATTTAAAAAGAAATAAATGTCTCTGTGAGTTCATAGTACCAAGCTTTTTGTAATGGCAACATAATATTGTAGATACTAGAGCATCAGGAATAAAATTACCAGAAAATTATCCATTTTGACTCAAGTATGGAAATTCTGTCAATTAAAAAAATATTTTATCTTTCAGTTAAAATGTTTCAATGAATCATGAGCCAGGGTGCTTTCAGCTACAATTCCAGCCGATGAAATACAAAAGAATTCCACCAACACCTGCCAATACTTACTCAGGCCGAGAACAAGGGCTGACTTCCAGAAAGAATGATAACTGACTACGTTGAACCCATTCAAAGAGCAGCACAGGGGTCTATGGTTAGAGAACTGGATTATATAGTCAAGATACAGAAGTTCAATTCCTGGCTGACACCTTGGGTGCTCTTAATCAAACCTTGTGCTGCAATCAACACATCACTCCAGTGAAACCAAAAGCAGAGAAGTCTAGGAATTTTTTTTTAAAGAATATTAACGTCTTAGCTTTCACACAGGCATACAGGAATCAAATAAATGTAAGATATGGCTTCTATACATGGAAATGCTTTCACAAACATATAGCCTTATACAATTACATTTATTGAACAAACTTCTTAAGTGGTGACAGTGTACCAGGCCTTGTGGGAGGATCCTTCTGACTCTCACCAAATGGAGCAGCATTCAGGCCCTTTGTGCGTGCACAGTGGGTCCCAGGCAAGGTCACCAGAGAAGAGCTGTGAGTCACCAAAACCCTGGGCCAACTAGCAAATGGATGCTAAAAAAGCTTTCTATGAAGAAGGAGGCTGTGATTTAGAAACAAAAAAAGAAAAAGAAAAAGTCAGGAGGCTGAGGTGAGAGGATTGCTTGAGCCCGGGAGTTTGAGTCCAGGCTGTGATCATGTCTCTGAGAAAATAAAAAAATAAAAATAAATTAAAGTTAGCCAGAACAAGTTATATCTGGTCCTGACATAGCACAGTCTCATTTTCTTCTCTGTGTCTACAGACTTGGGGTGTTTAATATGGAAAGAAGTGGGTTCTGTGTTTGGGATATTTATTACCAGGTATCCATTAAATCTGATAGAAACCCTACATCAGAAAAGCTGAGGCATCAGCTCAAGTTAGTAAAGAACTTACTAGTAAGGCAGAGGGAAGGAGCAAAGATCTCCAATACGCTGGTCTTCAAAATGAAAGGAAGTACGTGTCACAGAGCCCCTACCCTTAAGAGGGCATTCAGATTGCTTCTGAGCAATCATTCAGAGCAGGAACGTGCCCTGGTGATGAGCAGATGGAGGTTTCGTAACTTACAGGCTCAACTACCAGTCTCCTTCACCTCCTCCTTCTGTGTATGAGACAAAGGGGTAATACTGGCATCTTCTGTCAGGGTGGCATGAGGAGTCAATCAGCCATACACATAAAAACGGTGGCACGGTGTTGCCCACTGTCAGGGGCCATCAACACTGCAACACGGTCCCCGTGTGTCTGGCTTTGTAATTTTCCTCCTTACTTTCATGACCTTCAAATAGCCACTAGCCCAAATCTAAACCCACTAGAACTACACATGCATTTGAAATAGTATCTTTTAAATTGCCCTCTTAATATGGTCAAAATGACAAACTTTATGTTATATATGTTTTACCCCCCTTTTTTTAATTCTAGGGGAAAAAAAACCTAAAGAGACAGTAACATGGTCAAGAGTTGCCAAGAGCACAGCAGATTTTTAGGGCAGTGAAGCTATTAGGTACGGTACGGGAATGATGGATATAGGACACCACACATTTGTTAAAACTCTAACTGGAGAAAGGCATGAAAGAGGTACATGGGGGTTCTCTGTACTTCCTGCTCAGTTTCTCTGCAAACCTAAAACCCATAGAAATTTATTAATTTTTTTATAATGCATGAGAATAACAGATAACGATTATGCTATATCAAAAAAATTCATAGAGATGTCAAATATAATTTAACATCTAATCTAAATATGAATAGGAAACAGAAAACTACAGCAAGAGCTGCAATTCCAAGTTATAAGCAAGGATGCAGATAATCCTGATGGCCAGAAGGTCACTGCCCTCCCTGGCACTGAGCTGGACCACACAGGGTGAGTGGGGTGTGTTGCTCTGACAGAGGCTGTTATATCTCCTCCTCTCTCTCGCCACTGCCGTGTCATGTTTTATAGTCATCTCAAGAAGTGACACTTACAGTGGATCACCAGAACTCGGGCCTGAATGAACAATACCCCAACGTTGATGCAGGGTCATCCAACCTCTTAAGCCATGATATGGGTCCCCCTATTCTCCAGGATAGGAAAAAAAATTTTAACCCTTCTCCCTTCCCCTCATCCCCCAGCAAAGATCTAGGCAGTCCAAAGATACAGGAGCAGCATCCTATAAATCCTAGCATGGGAGGAAGACGTCATGATACCAGTGCAAGCTGGAAAAATGCATAGCATTCTATGTAGTTGATAGAAAACAGCTGTAAGAAATACCTGATGTCCTGCAAAGCTGTGATTCAGAACTGCACATGCAACTTCCGGGGGTGGGGAAGGCAGCCAGACAGACTCAGGAACTCACCATTTCCTATCTAAGGTTGGAAAGACCTAGAATCCTCAGGCCTCCATAGGAGACACAGAGGCCAATGGGGATAGTGTGAGGCTTGTAGGTGCTTCAGGAGTTACAGTAGGCAGTCACCACCCCACTAAATGACACTGACCCTCACAGAGAGAGTGTTTCTTTTCCAATTCTCCTTCAAGCCTCTTCATGGAGAGGAGAGAGGAAGTCTCTGCCTCGCAGGCCCTCCCACACGTCTCTTCACGGATGCCTCACAGGGCAGGGCACGGGCTCAGACTGAGCCTGGCTGCTCTGGGCTCACTCTCCTCCTCACTCTCCTCCTTAGCCTTTGACAGCCAGCTGGTTTTCCTTCTACAGTAGCGTTTTAAAGCCCACTTTTAAAATAAATTTAAAGAGAAAGGATGCTAATGTAGAGAAAAGCATTCTGTTCAACTTTCCTATAGATATTACTCAGGTAAGGCAGAAATTACAAAGAAGACACAGGAATAGCAGGAATCTGGGCCCCTCCGATTCACAGATGGTACTGATAGGGAAACTGAGCCCATACAAAGGGGAAGAAATTTCTATATAAGGATCCCAGAGCTAATAAACAGCTGAGCAAGAAACGAGACTGGGCTCTGTGAGTCTGTCTCGGTCAAAGACAAGTTCCCTGAGGAAGACGAGCCTTCTGGTTAGACGGCCTAGGAGGCAGAAAAGAACTGTGCAGGGATAAATGATGCATCATTGCAAAGCACAATTTGCTTTTCTTTATGGTTCCCAGCGTGCCGCGGACATGCTAAAAATGCCATGGACAGAGTCCTCTCTTCTCCCATCCTCTCCTTTATTCAGTCACCAAACATTTGGGGACCCTGGCACTGTGGTGGGATCAGCCCTGCCTTTCAGGAACTTGTAATTTAGTCAGACATAAAGACACCAGGTAAGGAGGCTCTCCCGGCTGTAACTGCAGGAAGATGGGCCAGGGTGCTGGAAACAGAGACAGCCGATGGGAGAGGGGAGAGGAAAGGCCGAGGAGCCCAGCGCAGCAGTGCCCGTTGGTCATGGTGCGTGTTAGTCACTAGTAATAGGTAAAGTGTACTACTCTATCACTATCTCCTCTGCGTATCCGTGACCTGAGAAGCCTAATCCTGCAACATAAATCCTAAAAACATCCTTTCAACAGTCTCAGAATTTTAAAAAACTTTCCTATTGGCAAAAATAGGGAGCTAATGCCTGCCAATAGGTACATTTATCTATAATATTATACTGTATAAATATCACTATTACGGATATTATCATGTAGTAATGCTTTACCATATACAATATACAATTTATATGCAAGTAGTTATTTTAAAAGAGACATTTCAGTATTTTCTCCCTGCACCACAGAGAAGCACTCCAGATACTCTTCTTTAGAAATGACTACTCTGGCTCAAGGCTTCTAAAAATGAGATCTCAGGACCTTTGGGGCTGCCATCTGCCTGGGATGCAGGGTGGGGGGTTTAAAACTCCAACTCTCTACTCCTCCTGCACATTTACTGAAGCAACTCTCCCTGGCAGGGCCTGGGAATCTGTAATTAACAATCTCCTCGGGGGATCTGTAAACTCACTGAAGGTGGATTAAATAAACTTTCCCAAGAGAGGGGGGAAAAGTTTAAGAACTTCCTTAAGGCAGTAAATATGTTTCGAATGCTCACTATCCAAGGATCGCCCTGAGCATAAAGGATGGTAAATTAATCTTGTGGGAGAGCGATGTCTGTCCACACAGGCCCAGATGTGAAGGAAGGAAGGGTAGGGCACAAACTCCTCAGGGCTGGCGGCTTTCTGCTCAGAGAAGGCTGCCTGCCAACCCCGAAGCAGCCTGACAGCCATGGCCGGGCAGCTCCCGCTGAGGTGGCTCCGCCCACAGCAGGCATCTCTGCCACCTTTGCTGGTGGCAAATCACCCACATGGTCAGCTTCAGACCAGTCGTCTCTGCTTTGGACATTCTCTTTATTGACGTTGGTTTTCTCTCCTGGGACTCCAGAGATGTTTCCACAACTTGAGCTGGTCAGTAACTTGTTGAGTCTTGTCTTTATCAATGATTGTCACCTGGTCTGCTGGTCCAGAGGGAACACAGAGCTCTAAGTTCTGAAGCATTAGCTTCACACAGGAAGATGCTCTGCTCCTAAGTCACCGATGACACTGTCCTGGAATCATCTACTCCCCCCATTTCCCCTTCCCCGACAGACGTGCCCAGCCAGCCTGCTCATGCCCACTCCTGCACCGGCGTCAATTTGAACAGAATTATGTCTTGATGATATTCAGACCTATCACCTCATAGGACAGCTTTGTGTGTAGTAGATTTCTATGACTAACTCAAGACTATAAGCTTCTCTGATCCTGAAGCTGCCTTACTCATCCTTAAACCCCTCTGATGCCCAGCATTTACAATAAGCATGGTTCAATAAATGTTCAGAGGATAAGCAGACTACAATGCTCTATTATAAACATTCTGATATGAATTTAGGTGACAAAGCAACATATGACTGCTATATTACTTTCACATATGATTAAAGTAAGTATTAGATAGATACTAATGGGTTCGACTCCCAGCTCATCCACCTGCCAGCTGTGAGATCACTGGCAAGTAATGTAACAGCTCTGTCAATCAGTTTCCTCACCTGCAAGACAGGGAGATGGCAATATCTTAATAACGTAAAGATTAAATAAATGTATATATGTGTAATAGGATCAGAACCTGCCTACTGATTGGAAACAATAAATGTTACCTATTGCTCTACTAATTCAACAATTATTGACTACCATTATTGATCCATGCACTCTGCTGGGTACTTAAAATACAAAAAAAAAAACCCAAAAACCAAAAAATCTTTACTCTAGCTCAGAAATCAGAAGGACTACAGCGAATTACACACATTAGTATGATGTGAAGACTTTGAATCTGTCGTGAGGGTCTAATCCATGAGCAGATGGATGAATAGAGAAGGTTCTCAATACCTAGTGACTATCAATTGCTGGAGATGCTACTTGCCAGCCTCTCAAGGCTTTGGGCTTCTGGTAATAATAACAACAAATTCCCATTCCCAGGCTTCCAAGTCCCCATGTAATGCCTCCCATCCGAGTGTACCAGATGACAGGGTGAACCTTCCTGGCCCCTCAGGCAAAGGGAATGTTGGGGTGCCACTATTCTGAATCTATTCTACCCTACACCTCCAGGTCTCACACCTCTGTGCACAGCCTCCTTCAGAATCTCCAGAAAGTTACTGTGCTGGGAGTCCATGGGCACCACCACTGGGAACCCAGGAACTAGGTTAGGGGCCCTGGATGCTGGTCAGTGCCTGGTAGAGTGTGAATGCTGGAAAACTGGGACTGTAGAGAGGACCAGCACTGAAGGCAGCCTCAACGCATGTGGCATTTTGCCCGGACTTCTTTAAGGGAACTCCAAGGTTCTTATACAACATAATAGTAATAGTTCATGTGACAAAAAGGGCCAGAGAGTTATCTTAGCAAGAGTGCCAGGGAAAGTCTCTTTGAGAACTGGCATTTTACTGAGACCAGAATGAAGTGCAAGGCAAGCCATGTGCTACCTGGGAGAAAGCAGTCCTGGTCAGGGGACAGCTGGTGCAAAGATCCAGAGATGCAAAGTGGGGCACAGTGAGCAAAGGACAACAGCAGGAGCTGAGGGCAAGTTGGTGACCAGGCCAGAGCGGCTCAGACTGTGGATCCCAGGGCAAAGAGTGCGGTGCCTATTGATTAGACAAACCTCAGCCTCATGCCCACCGCTGGGATCTGTTCCATCAAAGCCTAGTAGTCTGGGGTTCAGGAAGGGATAGATCTCCTCAGAAAATCAATAGGAAGAATAATGGATAATTTATATTTTTAAAAAAAGAAGCACAGAGAAATACAGAAACCCCAAAATCACTTCATTTAGAGCAAGCCCTACTTTCCCAATCACCTTACATTACAACTGAAATGTCCTTCCGCCGGTGAGTGGCTAAATGAACCATTGTACCTCCAAGGGAAGGAATGCTACTCAGCAAGAAAGCACCCAGTGCCTTTCTTAAATATGCTTTTTAGTTTATACATATTTATTTTCAAATATATTAGACTTACAGTCAGCTTAACTTTTACAAAGCATCTGTTTCTTTTTCAATGATATAGGGATTGTTAAAAATATGACCAAGCAGTGTGCAATTCATTTTGAAATATACCCCCCCAAAAAGATATACTAATGAGTGGCTAGAGGCATAGAGGGACAGCACAGATAAGTGACAAAATGCAAAATGAGTAAACATGGACGGTAGAAATGAGCAATGGGTAGATGGGAGTTTGTGGCAAACTTGTTGCAGTTTTGCTATTTTTTTTCTTTTCTTCTTGTCTCTTTTGCATCTCTTCCTTTGAGACAGGGTTTCACTCTGTTGCCTGGACTAGAGGACAGTGGTGCAATCATAGCTCACTGCAACCTCAAAGTGCTGGGCTCAAGTGAGCCTACTGCCTCAGCCTCCCGAGTAGCTGGAACCACAGGCGCCTGCCACAATGCCTGACATTTTTGTTGTTGTTGTTGTTGAAGAGAGATGAGGTCTCACTATGTTGCCCAGACAGGTCTCAAAATTCTGGTCTCGAGTGATCCTACTTTGGCCTCCCAAAGTCCTGGGATTACAGGGGTGAGCCCCTGTCCCCAGATCAATTTTGCTGTACTTTTAACACTTTTTACTTTCATGATGAAGTGTGGTGGGTAGCGGACACCATCAGTCTAAACCTAAAAAAATGACTTTGGTGGGAGTAATATCTTTATACTCTTTTTACTCTGAGAAGTGCCTTTTCAAAATCAATACTATTAACTTGCCCATAACCTAAGTTTTCTAAAAATCATTTCTCTCTCCGTATTGTTGCTTTCCTTTGTCCTTTGTTCCCAAAGGAGATGACCATTGTGACTCATCATCTTTGGAGAAATCTTTCCTCCAAAAAAAAAAAAACCCCTCTAGTATCATTAAATAAATGTATGTAAAATTCATAATTAATTATTTAATAAATATTTACAGGTCATAGCAAATTTTACTCTTTAACGTCATGAAAAATTAGAGTTTGGTGATTAAATCTCACATTACAATCCACACTGTAATCAACAGAAGCTGGCCTTGTCATCAGTAGTTTTAATTCTACCCATGAGAGTGCATCTTACAACTCACTCACCGAGAACAATGTTGTTGCCTAATACTTTAAAAGGCTATTAATTAAAGAGAATTTATTTAAATTGCTTGCGTTTCTCATATTTTTATACATAAAATACAATGATGTTCTCTCCAGCACATAAGAACAATTCTGATTGTTCACTCATTCCATGAATACTTATGGGGTGTTCAAGCTTTAGGAGGCACTGCTCTGGGTGAACAAAACACATATAATCCTTCTCTTCATCGGGCTTAAATTCCAGAGAGAGAAAAAATAAAAGCCAGCTATTAATACACTAAAAGGTAATTTTAGACACTGATGAATTCCATGAAGAAAAGACATAAACTAAGCCACATGAGAGAAAATGACAGGGCAGTGGTGCTATGGGGGAGGCAGAAGAGTGAAGGTGGTGTTTAGGGTAGAGTGGCAGGGGGGCTCCAAATTAGGTGAGGAAGTCAAGGAAGGCTGCCCCAAGGGGACCTCAAATACTAATAAGAGACTAGATTTTGGTGAAGAAGATTCCACTCACCAAGAACACCTCATGCAAGGACCCTGAAGAGAAGCAGGTTCCTACATTCAAGGAACTATAGGGGAACTCAGAGGGGAAGGGCTGGGAGAGGCAGTCAGAACCAGGATCATGCAATGGTCTTGCCAACGACTTTTGATTTCCTTGTAAACAGGTGATAAGCTCTCTGCAACAACAGACTGGACTTCCAGAGTCAACACCAGTTGCGTTTATGTATAAATCCTAAAGACTGCAAAATAATCCCAAGATTAGTGAAAATAACATGGCTCCAGGGATGCTGGAATATCTGTGGGGATGCCGCTAACAGCTGATGCGTCTACACAATGATAATTAGAGGGAACAATGGGCACCTCATATGAGTCCAGAATTGGGACACAGATTTTATGGGCCATTCATTCGCTCCTCAAGCCCCATGTATTGCTACTCTTATTTTACAAGTGAAGATGTCAAGAGGCGAAGTCAGGACTACTTGAATCTGGATCCAGGGGTCCAAAGCCCGTCTTCTCACCAGTGAATCAAGTGGCCTGTAACAGACAAGCCCTTTAGATGGCAAGCTAGGGAAGTGCAGAAAGACAGCCCCTATAAGCTGGTGATGGCTGGGAGCAGGCGTTTTTCTCCTAGCCCACAGTACCCAAGTGGAGATGAACACACACACACATACACGCAGAGAAGCACACATGGCTTGATGATAAGAGGGGAGATGGAGAGAAGCTATAGAAAGAAGACAAATGTAGCTGGAAGTTGTTGTCAAGTTTATCATCTTTTCCTGCGGCAACAGCAACATGCTCACATCCTGCTTGGTTCAGAAAAGAAAAAGAGCACACGCATCACAGTGGGCTATAGTTCATATTTTCCTTTGTGGCCCACAGTAAATAAGTTACCATGTTTTATTCCTGTGCGCCCATCACCCAAGCCATAGGAGAAAAACATTGTTCCCAAATGTTTTCTTACTGCAGTGCCTTTGTGAGCCAGTGATTGCTGTAATTTAACCTCCATAATAAAACAGAATCATCACTGGGTGACAATTTATAGCACAGTTTCAGAACTGTTTACTTCTTCCTCCCCGCTCCATTGTGATTACGATTTACTGGGGGTGTCTGCCCTCGGGAGCACTTGCACAGCCCTGCCAATAGCCATCAGGACAGGGAGGAGCTCACTTAAGGCCCCCAGGTGTTTTGGATGCAAGCACCAGACTGCATCTTAAGGACCAGGATGGGGTCCATGGTTTAATCTACTTCTTGTGGACAAGGAAACAAACTACAAAAAGCAATCCATGTGATTCAGCTGCCTGCCAGAGGGTTCTACATCTTCCTGGTAAATTGTGTTGAAGACACAATCATGGAAGCCCAACGTTATGTAAGCACCCACTGTAAGAGGGGAGCATGAAGATGTTATTGCAAATGAGACCACTTGACTGGCTGGCTCATTAAGGGGAGGACAGAGAGGAAATGACATGGGGGTAATGCTGAGAAAAAAAGGAGAAAATGAAACATGGAACTTTAGAGGCACAAAAACAAGAATCAGGCATGGCAAAGGGGTTGTATCAATGAATCTTCCTCTACCCCAAAAGGTCCAACCTAGTCTTCTCCAGAGGCCTTCAACTATTGTGGGACAACTCAGTTTCCAGTTAATATAGAGACAGAAGAACTCAAGAAAGGGCAGATACAGTATTAGTGAGGGTGTTTAAAAGCTCTCATTTTAAAGGAACTCTTAAGATTAAGGGCGTTGTGCAGCAATGTAATGGCAGACCTGGATCTGGAATCAGACACACTGGGTCTGCCTCTGCTCTACCCAAGCCTTCCTTCCTGACCCTAGACCTCATGTTTCCAGTTCTGATAAAAGGCAGTGGTAATACTACCTGCCTTATATGTTTTCAGGAAAATGAAATGCTAGAATATGTGTAATGCACAAGGTGGGGAGCCCGGGCACAAGGGAAGTGATTAAGAAAAGTTCCTGTAAGTGTTATTATTCTACCCTTGCACTATTGCTCTACCATTAGACATTCTCATACCACCATGCCTATTTGCTGCATCTGCCGCCCAGCCTGTGTGTGGGTGTGTATCGCTCTATCTAGCTCTCTCTGTGCCTACACCTATGTCTGTGTCTATGCAAAAGGTCAAGCAATTTGTACACTCAGCACATTATCATCACTGGTCCATGCAAGGTTCCCCCCTTGACTTACATTTTCCCCTTTAGCTCTGACCTCCATTCTTATTCCCCTTCCCCCCAGTGGGCACCCTTGACTATGCACGTACTTATTTTAGAATGCCTGGTTGCTTTTGATGCCTTTCATTTACATGGATGCTGTTATGACACAAGTCTCCTAATATTTTTTATGCCTTGTTTTTACTCAAGATCAACATGGGCTGCCATGTGTGCATTTAGTTTATTGCCTCTCAGGGTCTCAGCCGACACATTTGACTTGTCCCTTTCCCTAATAATGGGTTGGCGAGTCCCCAGCTGCTCTCCAAAACCAGACTGCAAGGGGCCTCCTCATCTCACCTTAAACTGCATTTCTTTAAATCCACTCATAAAAGTTATATAAAACCTATATATTTAAGGATAGGATATTTTTCCTAATATAGATTAAAATACATATATGATAACTGAAATTGTCAGGTGCTATGACAGTGTAACCCCTGGGCCCCCCACATACATCACCCATTAAAGGCCTTGTCCACCCTGGACATCATCCTGTGTTCGCTGAAAGGCCATGACCAAGGAGCTCAGATTACTTCCCAATCTAGTTTTCTTATCTAAACGTTCTGTTGAACCTGCAGTTTTTCTTTCCCTCGAAGAAGCAAGGTCAGCAAGAGGACTGACCAGTCTAAGCCTGGAGCATCTGCCCTGGCCCCCGGGAGAGCACTGCAAAGCAGAGCCTGCTCCACTCGACTTTTCTTCCATCATGAGTCTCGAGGACCCTGCCCAGCTGGCGTCAGCCCAGCTAGAGTGCGGGAGGGTGTCCCTGCTGACAGCAGACGGAACAGATGGGAACTCTCCACAACCTACTGAGGATCGCCTTGCCAATAAAAGTCTCCTGGGATTCTGGATTCTGAGGAGTGAGAGTTTCTTCTGCATTACCTCCCAGAAATAGCAATGTTTGGTATAGAAATGAATTTCTAAAACCCTCTCAAACATTACTATTAAGTCAGCTATTCAATGATTGGGACAGGATTTGAATCAAAGGAGTTTGGTGTCAGGATCAGAACCTATTTTTTGCTATGCTGGTTGTATAAGGTACATTTTTACAGATCAAATAAAAATAAATTACCATTATAAAGTGTTTGCTATGTCCCAGAGCTAATGATACTGGGCCCGTGTTTTTTCATGTGAGCCTCACACTAGGTTTGAGGTCAGCTGCTTGCATCTCAAGGAGGTTGTGAGCAACAAGGCTCAGGGCCAGTCTGAGAGAGCCATCCTCAAACCCAGTCCTATTGTGTTCCAAGCATCACTATGCCTGCCACACATGACAATGTCCATTTCTCAGATGAAGAAACTGAGACTTGGGGGGCTACAGACTCATAGTCAATGACGGCTCACCTCAGGTCTCCAGGACTATCCACATCTTCCAAAGGAGAAATGAACTGGCTTCCCAGGATCTGCCTAAATATCTAAAAGCATCAAATTTCTACAGACAGAACACATAGTGTGGACACACATTGTGTACCCCCTTCCACAAAGGCTCGTAATCCCCCAGGCTGGCCTTCTCTGATAGACTAAAAGAGTATGCTCAGAAAAGCCATTGCTGGAAGTAAGCAAATCAGACACTGTCTCTGCTAACTCCTGCCAGAGAGGTGAGACTGGATGGGACACCAGCTCGGAGAATTCACGGTGACTGTCCTCCTTGGGCAGGCTCCAAGAAGGTGCCCTCCACCCAGTAATTGCCCGAGTACTCCCCAAAATAGGACAGTCCTGAACTAGTCCATCTGCTAAATGTAGCTGAAAATAAAAATTCAGGGCTCTTCGCTTCCACTGAAAATAGGCTTTGCAGGGTTTCTCTTGGCACAATAGAGGCCGCTGTGACTTCCAGCCCCCTCCTTCTGAGTGAGACCTGGGGGCTTCATGCTCTGTGGGCTGCACAAAAGCTCTTTTCTCCCTGGTCTCCAAAGGGCATTCAGCTGAGGGACAGGGACAGCTGACCCAGGAGCCACGGCTGCCATTGGGATTTGGAGGAGCTGCTCCCAGCCCTGCTGCCTCTGAGCTCTGCGAGGGTACCTACTCTTCGGAGAGGTGAGTGAGTGCAAATCAAAGACCCCAGGAAAACTGCAGAACTTTGTAGTGTTGCCCTGGACACAAAGGGAAAGGAAAGACCAAATCAAAGCCTCCTATAGCTCTCTCCATCCTGAGGATGACCCTGGAACCCTTCCAGTGAACAGGTGCAAGAGATCTAGGGGGAACACAGGGTGTGAAATGGGCCAACTGCTGCCCTGGTGGGTGGAGAGGGAGGGATTCAAATTCACCCTGCACCAGGCCCCTAATAGCCCCCACCCTGGAGACCTCACAGCAAGACCCCATTTGTCTTGCTCTCTCCTTTCCAACCCTGTCCCCACTCCACCCTCCTTGCAATGCCTTTAACTGACCCCACTCTCCACTCCCTTTCCAGCTTCAAACATGCATTTCTTGAGCCTGGAGCCCCTGTCTTTGGCACCTTCAGGGCTCCGGCATATGTATATTTTCACCCCTCCAAGTTCCCTGGTGGCATTGCCCAAGAAACTGGGACTCCCATTTTAAAGCTTTCCTGTCTCCCGCAACAGCCTATAAACTCCATGAGGCCGGGGTCGGGGAGGGGGGCATGTTTCTTCCTTAAGGCTGTACATCAGGTTATTAGGAGTAGTGCACCCCAGGGCCTTGGGCTGATACAACTCACAGCCCACAGAGCAGAGAGATGGTCCAAGGAAGAGGGCAGGTGAGGTGAGTTCGCCACCCCACCCACACACATTCTTCAGATGGATGAAGGCAGCTTGGGACAGGAAGAAAAGAAAAATAAATTGCACCCCTACTCTCAAGTTTTTATTTTCTCCTCCTTCAAATGACAAGAATTCTCAAAGAAATGAACACTTCATCACACTCCCAACAGGCATTAGTTCAAAGCAACACTTGCCATCCAGTTCCCGGCTGTAGTTAGCAGATAAATCAGAGAACCTGAACTTGATTTATGCCGGATGGGTTTCAAAGCAGCATAAGTACTACACATGCACACTCACGTGTCCTATGCGTGTGTGAATTCTATCTCAGTAAAGCTGCTTAAACATGGCAAGGGCAACTGGGTGCTGTGTTTTCAGGGTTGGGCCAATGATTAGATAACTGCTTTTTAAATGCTAACAACTCAGTTATTAAGACAAGTTATATACATGCCAAACATCAGACAGGAGATGTGAGAATCTAATTTAAAATCATTGACTATGCAAATGTGAAATTTCAAAATATGTAAATGCACCACACTGTGATAAAAAGGAAGGATACATGGGGCTAATTTCTTCCTGTTAATTCTGCTAAAGTAACTCCGTTATTGTCCCGTTCATGCCATCGTGAGCTCTTTATGTTGTTGTTGATAAAAGCTTAATGCTCTTTTTTCTAGAATGAAGTTTGATGAATTATTTTTTCTATAAGGTGCCTGCACAGAAAGATAAGTGCCACATATTCAAATGTAGCCACTTTGAGCATTTTTCATCCCCTTCTCCGTGTGAGAGATACTGTCTCAGTCAGTCATCATTCTAACAGGAAAGTGTATGCAGGGTGAGGGGGCAGACGGAGGCAGGAAGGTGTTGCTCTGCTTTTTATTTCCTGATTCTGTGCATGGGATCAGATTGGGAATTATTTACATGGATCAGGTCTCTTTGAGATTGGGAGAAGACACACAATACAACAAACACATTCATTAATTTATAGGCTCTCCCCATGGGTAAGAGCCTAAAAAGAAGGGCCAACACCCTAAAATGTTAAAGGTGAATAAAATCTTAGAAATAGTCCTGTCCGATAGTTCTCCAACTTAAAAAAGAAAAATCCCAGGTCTCCGTACAATGTTCTCTTACCCCAAGTCCTGTGAATGATCTTTTCTCCACCCCTAGCCAAGAATTTTTTTAATCCAACTTCACAGGATTGTATCATTTAAATGAGATAACATTGGTGAAGCATGGCGAATGTCATCTCATTTAAGCTGGCTTGGCAAATAAGAAGCCCTGAGTCACGTGATGACGACGATGATGACGACTATGAGGATGACAACGATGCCAATGACTCCATTTTACTAGTCCTAGAAGGAATTATGACAGCTGTTAGCATCCTACTTCACACACTCAGGACTCTGCTAACCCTAAACAAGGCTGTGGCCTGGATCTGACTAGTGCAGGGGTTACAAACTCAAGGCTCTTTGGGGCCAGAGCAGCCATACAAAAGACTGGGAACTGCATGGAAACTGATCCTCTTGGAAGTACCTCCTGGCCTTTGCTGTATGGGTATGGGGGACAGGATGGCTATACCTCTCCATTTGTCAAGCTTTAAATCTGGCCATTTTTATACCCCTTCATATTTTTATACCTGATTTCATTTTTCCCCCTTAAAGCCCACATGGATCAAGTAAAATATACACAGAGTGCCAAAAATGTACACACATTTAAAAAAAGAAAAAACTATTAAAATTCTAATGCTCAATATACCTTGATAACAAAAGATGAATGCAAGTCATGTTGAGCACCTCTTGTAATTGCAGAAGTCAAACCCGACTTGTGTACTGCACGTCCCAGACTTACTGGCTGCTTGAACAGACAACATGTAATGTACTATCAGGAGCAAATGGTTTTTTTTTTTCTTGTGTGCTTCTGAATCGACTTTTTTGTGTGTCATTTGGGGAGGAAAATGAGATCCTGGGAATATACCAGAGAGTTTCCCCTCACTGCACCCAGGGGACAGTTTTTTCCCTTTCTTAAAATCTATATACATTTTTTTTTGGCATTTTCTGTATGTATGATCAGGACTGGCCTGGGAGACAAGGATAATAGTCCTGACACAGTTACCTCTTCATGATTTTCCCCATCTTCACTGAAGCAATTCCCACGAGAGTGAATGTTCATGTGTCAGCCCCCACCCCTAACTCCTGTCTGCCCCGACCATTCCGAACACGTGTGTGTTGTGGTGTGGGCACACATCTCACACACACACACGTAGATTTAGGAAAACAGCACTGAGTCCATTCTATATCATTTTTGCCAAGTGCAGGCTGAATACACTTCCCTGGCATAAAATCATCTCCCCCATATGTGTCCTCGGAGGCCCAGTGAGATTCCCCCATGTCAAACCCACAAGTCTTGCACATCTTCCCCAGACAGTGGCCACAGTGACTACAATGACAGACTCCTGGTACATCAGGGGAAGGAATCAACTGAGCCCTCCCACATAAGTACTTTTGAGGACAGGCTGCCCGGCTCAACAAATACCCTAACAGAGCCCACCATCTAGCCGGCCATGGAGCTGCCTGCAGGCTCTGCTCCCCATGGTCTGGCGTGCTGCTTCACCCCCTCTCGGCGGCTGGCTCCTATCTTCTCCTCTCCTGGGGAGAGTGCTGAGAGCCTGCATCATGGCCAGGCCTCAGATTTATACAGGCTGGTGTTGGGCTGTCTATAATCAACTCCTAACCCAGATCTCGATGAGGAATCTGCTTTGTGATGTCCACCAAGAGCTCTTGAAGAAGTTCCTCTCTATGAATCCCATCAGTCAGCTGGATGGAATGCGGTGCAGTGAGGGGAAGCTCTCTGGTATATCCCCAGGATCTCATTTTCCTCCCCAACTGACACACAAAAAAATCGATTCAAAAGCACACAAGAAAAAAAAAAACCCATTTGCTCCTGATAGTACATTACATGTTGTCTATTCAAACAGCCAGTAAGCCTGGGACATGCAGTAAATGATATCCCAGCTGATTTTTAACAAAGACTCTGATTACTCGCAAGGGCTGTCATCTCTCCACTGAATGCAGTGTAAATGAAATGCCAATGAATTCCTAACTACCTTTTCATTTTCCCCTCATAACCTAATTTAGAAAATGTAAATAATCTCACTGTGTTTGCAGGACCAGCTGCTCCTTACCTCCATATGGGAAACTGAGTAAAGACCCAAAAAAATGTACAACTGATGCCACCAACACATCCCCAGTTAAACATACTAAACACTCATTCAAAATATTTCTAAAAACCTTTAATTTGTTGCCAGCATCTATGCAATTATAACCGATGGTCTCTTATAATAATTATTATTATTACTATTCTTCTTATTATTATTAGGGCTTTATTCTG
This sequence comes from Perodicticus potto, assembly GCA_963574655.1. Lineage (NCBI taxonomy): Eukaryota > Metazoa > Chordata > Mammalia > Primates > Lorisidae > Perodicticus > Perodicticus potto. The sequence goes on along the minus strand of CAUYRH010101886.1, from coordinate 3,070 downwards.
TCATTTGGATCTATTGATGGTGATGCATCAGTGATTCACCACAATTTCCTCCCACCCACAACCCTTTCAAGATTTCTTTCACCTGGCCCCAGTATAAATTAAGTGGCATTTTTTTTTCTACTGGCCTGTTATATTGAAATGACAACATGATACTCTGCAAAATCAGAACTGGAACCAATACATTCATGCAATACTGCTTTGCTGGGCTCCTCAGCGCCCATCTACTCTGGCTCAGGATAAGTGCCCTGCCTCTATCCTACCTGTAGACAGGTATCTGGCGCTTTAAGTGACAGCAGGCCACCCAGTCAGAGGACACCATAAGTCAGACTGGTGCCTCCCCTGTGTGCTTCCTGAATGGGGCAGGTGGATTACTGCTCAGGTTAATGGCAGGGACCAGCACTGAAATTTCACACAGTATGTCCATGCCACAAACCTCTTCTCGAAGCTGTTTGGTCCACCCATCCTTGACAGAAGTAACAGGAAATCTTGCAAAGCTAGATTTTGTAAATGAGGAATAAAAATAGGCATGCTTGCCCCATGACATCATCATTACTAGCATGGCGAGTGCACAGACATGCACTGGTCACCCACCCTGGGTCCTGGAGACACGCAGGGACCTACCTCTCATGGTCCCTGTCCTCAGGATACTGGGCTTCTAGCGAGGAGTCCAGCAGTAAGCATGAGATAGACAAGGTCTGTTCAACTGTCCAAATGTTTCATAATGGAAACAAGCAGGATATTGGGGAGGATGATGGCAGAGTTGGGGTGAGGACTTGGGGTGGGGTTTTAGACAGTTCTCTGAACCACCCCTCCTACGGCTGAGACAGCACTAGGCCTTACAGTGAGAAAGAATGTGACGAGTACTCTCAGCATCACTCCAACATTCTCTGCAATGACATCCCAGGGAGGACTCACTCCCAAATTTATGGAAACCTTCTTGAACGTGCTCAGAACTTCAGCTTATTCCATTTCTTGGAGGTAATGAGCTGTGTTCACCACCTGCCACATGGGGAGAAAAATCTGGCAAGCCTCAGGTACACACCCTGGCTCTGATGCCCTGCCGGGCACGGGGCTCAGGCAGGAACTGCACAGCTCATCTCTTAAGACTGGCTCTCCCAAGGCCGATTTCCTCTTCCTTTCCCTCTCCAAGAATCAAGTCTTCTTTCATCAATTCCAACCAAACAGTTTTGTCATTCATAGAAATACAATTTTTAGAACATTTTAAATAAAATCTCCAGGTATTAAAAAGAAGAAGAAAGGAAAGGAGGAAGAAAGAAAGAAAGGGGAAAGAAAGAAAGAGAGAAAGGGAAAGAAAAAGAAAGAAATCTTTATTTGGTTCCCTCTTAGGAAATCATTCATTTCTTATCTCCATTCTGAGCAGCTGGCCTGATTTCTGCCCATTTCAGCCCTTCTATTCACTGTCCAAGAGGGAGGCCCGTGTAGAGAGGGGCTGGCCTGGAACTGGGAGGACTGGAGCTTGATATGGTCAAGCCCACAGCCCATTTACTCAGACCAGGCAGTGAAGGGTTAGGAAAGCCCATGAGCCCACAGTGCCTCTGCAATTAGGCTTGAATACTTTTCTTTTCCCCCTCATCCCTCAGGAGTCCACTGGCCAATGGGGAAGTCCTCTAACCCACATCACCCTGACTTCAGCATGTTCTGAGTCCAGCATAAAGGTCCACTAGTCAATCAACAATGATTTACTGAGCACTTATACAGATTCAAACACTGAGATAGGCGCTGGGGTGGGAGTGGAGACAGGTAGGACCAAGGAAAAGAAACAGTACAGTACAAACAAAGGGAAAGAGTATTAACAGGCAGTTTTCAAAAAGAAAAACAAAGAAGAAAGACTGGTGAATACCCATGGTAAAAGATGGTCAACTTTACTATGCAGTGGGGTATCTTTTACAGAAGTGAATCAAAGTGACCCTGGCACTCATGAGCCAGCGGGTGATGGGGTCCTTATCCACTGAGAGCAGCTGCACCAAGCATGACTTCTCTTATGACAGGTGACTTTCTCCCACCATGGGGGAGTACCTTAGTCCCAGGTACTCAGCCACTGCGGTCCCAGACAACTAATCCAAACAGACAACACTCCAGATCCAGGCAGCCCGTTGTAGTCAGTTTGTCCTAGTTCTTGGGCTGATCTTTAGATACATTCTGGAAAGGAGAAAGAAGGGGGAGGGCCCTCCAAGCATATCTAACAGAGTGCCAGGCCCACCTGCCTCTCTGCGGGAGGACAGGGATTAGTCCCTGGGCCATCTAGGTTTTCTTAAACCCATGATCTGTGACATGGTGTAATTTGCCTCAAACCCTATGGCACGTCAGGTGGGAAGCCAGAGGTACCTGCCTGCCAAACAGCGAGCGATGAAAGAAAATAAAGCAAAATGAGATGCTACTTTCTGTCTGTAGGAGTGACAAAGGCCAAAAGACTAACAACAGTAAATAGAGGGCCCCGTGAGGCAGTACTACCTGTGCGGAACACAAGGAGGATGTGCTGCCTGAATGACAAGCTGGCAAGATGCACAGAAAACCTCGATTTTACTTCCAGGAACACATCCTAATAATCGCATCAAATAAATGGACAAGAGTTTATCTGCAAGAGAGATTATCATATCATTGCTTCCAGCAATGAAACACTGCAGATGACTCTAATGTTCACCAAGAGAGAATTGCTTGATCAAAACACCTGGAAAATAGGCTACTACACAGCCATAAAAAATAATAAAAATCTGTATTCACTGACATAGAAAAATGCCCACAACATGTAAAAAAAAAAAATTAAAGAAGATGGTTATGAGAACTCTTGAACACATGCACAAACAGAAACAAAAATCTGTAAAATTGAAACTGAGATGTTTAAAAACAAAAGGTATCAGAAGATTAATCACCTTTTTAAAAATACTTGTTGGTGCTGTTATCTTTACTTTCTCCTTTATCAGTTTCTTTTTTTTTTTATTGTCTTTATTATTAAATCATAGCTGTGTACAATAGTGCAATCAAGGGGTACAATGTGCTGGTTTCATATACAATCTTGACTATTTTCATCAAACTGATTAACATAGCCTTC